>KK119251.1:69080-117855 GCA_000611955.2 Stegodyphus mimosarum | reverse complement strand
ATAGGAAAGTTCAAACTAAAAATAATTTGGTTAATTAAAATAATGAATGCTACAAATTTAAATCTCTTTTGAACATCTCAGTCCCCTAAGCTTTTACGTTTTCTATATTCACTCATAGATGCAATCTCTTTTAGATCGATACTTTCCCGTTTTCGTTTAATTGTTTCGCCGACCTTTAGCAATCATGCCGTTTCATCTTCTCTGAATATAATGTCTTCATTTTCCAAGTCTTACGTTTTCTATATTGTTTCTGAGAAGCGGTTTTCTTAGAACGCTATTCTCCGGAACGGATCCTCACGTTTCTCTGACCAATCGTTTTTCAGACAGAAGTTTTTCTTCTTCGTTTAATCGTGGCATTTGAAAAGTGATACGCCGTTTATTGCGGTATATTTGTGAATTAACTCAGAATGCCAAAACGAAAACAACAATCCTTCGGGATTAAATCCCTTTGGACTAAAGACATTATATATATATAATATATTATATATAATATATTAAAAACTTTTTGTTAATTTTATAATGTCTAAAGACATTATAAAAGTTAACAAAAAGTTTTTTTAATATGTGTTTCAGATCTGATAAAAATTTTTCCAGTCGAATGGAATTCCCTATCTATATAAACAGTTGGCGTTCAGTCTTGAAGATGCAACTTCTCCTGAATATAATGGATGCTTTCTTGGAAAATATTTTGGATCTTAAAAAATATTTTGTTGGCTCTTAAAGATATTTTAAAAATATTTTGTATAGTAACGGATTTAAATACGGATTTGTCGAACCAACCAGTTCTTGTCAAACCCCTCAAAAAATGGATCTGATGTGTGAATTCTTTTGGGACCGACTGTAGGTATGTTTTTTCTCAACTCTCTTGGAAACCTTGCGGTGATAACGTAAGAGAGAGTTGAAAATTTCCTTTTCATTAAATCTACCTTCTTTGTGAAAAAAAAAATCTTTCGCTTCCTGGATCCCAGAAAAATATTTCTTTTAAGGTTCCTTTTCTTAGAATTCCCAAGAATATATTTTTTCTCTGTCTATCTATATAAACCGTTCTGATCAGCTTTTGAATATCTCCGTAACCTGAATATAATGGATGGCCTCTTAGAAATATTTTGTACCTTAAAAATTATTTTGCATCGTAACTTGTTGAACCAACCAGTTCTCGTCAAACCTAAAAAATGGATCTGAATTTTTCTGAAAGGTGTCAAACCAAACTGTTTTCGTTAACCCAAAAAAATGATTGGATCTACCCCGAAATCTTAAAACTACTATTTCCCTGAATCTTTGAGAAAAAAAAATCTTCTGGCTCCCAGAAAAGAGTTAAGGCCTTTCCAAAAATATACTTTTTTCTCTGAGTCGAAATGAATCTATATAAATAGTTCAGATCTGAAGATCTCCTTCACATGAATATAATGGATGGTCTCTTGGAAATATTTTGGATCTTAAAAAATATTTTGTCTCGTAACTTGTCGAAACAACCTGTTCTCGTTAAACCTAAAAAATGGATGGGGTGTTCAAATATGTTTGTGACCGACAGTACAACCACGAAATCTTAAAAGAAATTGGACGCGTCTCTTGAATTTGAAAAGTGATACGCCGTTTTTTTGCGGTATATTTGTGAATTAACGCAAAATGCAAAAACAGTAATTCTTCGGGATTAAATCCCTTTGGACTAAACACATTATATACAATATATTATATATAATATATAAAACTTTTGTTAATTTTATAATGTCTAAAAACATTATAAAAGTTAAGAAAAAGTTTTTTTAATATGTGTTTCAGATCTGATAAAAATTTTCCAGTCGAAAAGTATTGCCTATCTGTACAAACAGTTGGCGTTCAGTCTTGAAGATCTCCCTCCTGGAGATCATAAAAATATTTTGGCTCTTAAAAAATATTTTGTATCGTCTCTTGGAATATATTTTGGAAAAATATTTTGTATAGTCAGACCAGTCGGTTCTCTTCAAACCCAAGGAAATGGATGGGGCCGAAATCTTAAAAGGCTCGAATCTACCTTCTTTGGGTGAAAATGAGAGAATTTCCAAGAATCTATTTTCTATATTTGTATAAACCGTTCAGATAGGTGGGAGAGATGTTTTTGATAAAACTCTTCTGAAGTCAACATAATTTTTTTGGGACCGACTTTTAGGTCCTTCAAAACGTTTCTTCAGAAAAATGAAATACCCCATCGGGTTTTGAAACCGTATTAATCTTGAATGTATTCATTATTTTTAAATCTTATGTAAAGTAACTTGAAAGACGGGTATTTTATCTCTTACAAAAATATCTTTTAAAGTTTCTAAGGATTTTATAATTGAAGATTTACAAAAAAGAGTTCCGTGGAAAACGTTGCCATGCTGTTTCAAGCGCTTTGTTCGGAAACTATCCGTTTCAAACGCTAAGGCTAGTCTTTACAATCATTTCATTGCAGATCCATTTAAGAAATGGCTTTTAGAACCAGATGGGGAAGAAACGTTTTGAAGAACCTAAAAGTTGGTCCCCAAAAGAATTATGTTGACAAGGAAAGAGTTATCCAGAATCTTCAAGAGCTGATCTGAACTATTTATACAGATAGTGTGTGAAACGAAAGGTTCCAAAAGTATCATACACAATCGAACATAAATTCGTGATCCCCCAAAAAATGAAGTTCCAAAAGAAACATAAAAGCTATCCATGTTAAAGAGAATTCCAAAAAAATATCTTACCTGCTGTGACAAACTGTAACAGCAAATGAATCATTAGGAAAACAACCAGCTGGTTATTATTAGAGACTTCCTCTTTCGGACTAACTAAAAGAAACTCATTTTTAGAGCCAGGGTGTAAGCGATGGGCCAGGGAGAATGTCCTGAAGGCTAATGGGTCTTTATCCCCTAATGCTTTTATGATGCCGACTGGTTCACGGCTGTTCGCTGCTCTTTTGTGAGAAGAGAGGAAGCAGTGGAGTTGAATGGACACGTAGTCAGAGAAGTCTATGGGAAACTCGTTCTTTCCCTTCTGTAAGATATAGCAATGTAACAATTTACGCTATTCGTCCATTATTTAATCACGAATGAATTTGTTGTTGAGTTTTAAATAAATTTAAAAAGACAATCCTGTCTTGCTATTTTTCCATAAAAGCTCGGAAACGTTACAGCTATAATAATTTGGTGGCAGCAGGTATGATGAAAATCCACGAAGCAGTTTTAGTTTGATCATCGAACGAGAACTCTTGTGCTTAACAAAGAAAGAATACGGAAGTCAGTCCGGGTGAAAAAAAGGACCGTCAGGCTCCGAAATTCAACTCCGCGCTTTTCTAAAGAAGATTCCAGACGTCAGTCCGGGAGAAAGAGAGGACCGTCAGGCTCCGAACTTCAGCTCTGTGGTTTTATAAAGAAGATTCCAGACGTCAGTCCGAGAGAAAGAAAGGACCGTCAGGCTCCGAAATTCAGCTTTGTGTTTTTCTAAAGAAGATTCCAGACGTCAGTCGGGTGAAAGAGAGGACCACCAGGATCCGAAATTCAATTCGCTTTTAAGTTTAGTGGGACAGCCATTGTCCGAAGATTTTCAACATCTTTAAGTTGTAGGACTATCAGTGCCCGGAAAGTGTAGTGTGGTGATATACGTTTGTGTGGAAATTTAGTGCATGAGCCTTCAGCGTCCAATAAAAGAATTAAGTTGTGAGATTCAACACTTTCATGTTCCAGGCTTCAATCAGAATTTCAACTCTACAGTCCAGGCGGGTAAGTACCTTGGATTTTTTATATTGAGGCAGTGAGGTTTATTAGATATAGTATTTCTATTGTGTCACTTATGTCACTTCATGTAAATGTTTTCTAACAAATATTGTTCGTTGAAGCTTGCAAATGCGTTGATTGATATTTATGTTTCAGATAAGAAAATATATTTAAGAATTTAGGAATAAATTTAGAATTTTGAATTCAGAAATTATAATTAAATAATATCTTAAGAATTTGAAGTTGTATTAATAGAGTGAATTGTTGTGAGTTTTGCTACTATTATGCTTCTATAATTGAAGAGTAAAATTGTAATATTTCTAAACATTCTATCTTTTAAAGGGTATTCTGAATTATCAATTCTAAGTCGTCTTGAACGTTATAATTATTAGAAGTAAATGTAAACTGTTATGGTATGTAAGAATTATAAGTTTGTAAGAATGTATTTCATGTAAGAAATATAAGTACGTAAGAATTATAATTCCAAAAATTTTCAGTTCATTGTGTTAAAAATGAAGATAAGTAAATCTTGGTAGCTTAAAATTAAACTGTTGTTTATTTGATTTTCAGTACAGAATATGAATTATCATTTTGTGTAAGAATTATGAGAAGTGAAAATTTTCAGTTGAAAGTGTTAACAGAAAGTTTAGAAATCACTAATATCTTACGTTCAAACTGTGGTTGTATTGATATTTATGAGTATTTATACGTTTACTTTAATTTACTTTTGAATGCATACCTTAATATACTATGAAAGTTTTGATGATCTGAATGTGAATATTGTATTATCTAAAGCATATTGTATTATCTTAAATTCTCAATTTAACTAATTGCAACTGAGTGCATCCTGTTCACAGTATAGTGTAAATTGTCTTGAATGTATGTTTAGAATACCAGAAATTGTTCTGAAAAAAATTAAGAGTTAAATTTTGAGCCTCAGAATTGTAAATTTTAGTTGTATATCAAATTTATATATATATATATATATAGAGAGAGAGATTCATTAGATTTAGAGTATAAGTTGAGGGTATATCATGGCATTCTTAGCAAAAGCTAGAAAAGAGGACCTTAAATCCTTGGCTGAAGAGTTAGGGGAAAAGGTTGGACCCCAGCTTAGGATATTAGAATTAAGACAGCTGATTATGGGAAATGAAGCCTACGAGGAGGAACTAGTTAAAAGTCTGTTGGAAAATATCACGTCAGTGAGACTCGAGAAAGAAGACGAAGAGAGGCAAGAAAGAATTAGGAAAGAAGACGAAGAGAGGCAAGAGAGAATTAGGAGAGAAGAAAGAGAATTCGAGATAACCAAAATGAAATTGGAGGCCGCTAAAGTTAAGGATCTAATTGATGGGAAGGAAGAAAGTATGCCTAGAAGAAACCATTTTGAACTTCAAAAAATGATCCAAAAATTTGATCCCGAAGAGAATGATGTTAGTTTGTACCTAGTCATGTTTGAGCGCCAAGCAAAGAGGGCGAATCTAAACCAATCAGAATGGGTTTCTGTTTTATTAACACTTTTGCCAACAGAGATAGTTCAGCTGATTATGCGAGAGCCAGAAGAACAGGCTTATGACTATGCTTACATAAAAGGGATACTTCTTAAAAGGTTTAAACTGAGCCCAGAAAAATTTAGAATCAAATTCTCGCAAACCCAAAAAAACGCTCAAACCACTTGGAGGGATTTCGCATTTGAATTAAGAAATTATTTTGAAGAATGGATCTCGGGCTTGGAAATTAATGATTTTGAACTTTTAAAAGACCTGATGATAACGGATCAAATGAAGCGTCGCGTAAATTTCGAAGTGCGCCAGCATTTTATTGATGAATGGTCCAAGATAACGTCCCCAAATAAATTAGCCGAGTTGTTAGAAGATTATGAAAACGTACGTGAATACCGGAAAAAGGTCTCTCCAGTTCATGGTTCGGAGTCGCAAAAGAGAAATAAAAATCAGCCTAATTTCAGAGATTCGCCAAGGTATAAACAGGCTGGGGAAAAAGTTTCGAAAAAAACAGAAACTTTTCGAAATCAAGATGAGCGTCATTTTGAAGTACGTAAACCTCTTAAGTGCTATACTTGTGGCTCAATCGATCACTTGAGGCCGCAGTGTCCGAAAGCTCAGAAAGACTTTAAATCTACGGCTGTTGTTAACAGGGTACAAGAGAATGAAGAAGATTATTTAGCGCCATACACTACAATGGCTAAGGTTAACGGGTTCGATCTTCCTGTATTACGGGATTCTGGAGCATCCATTGATGTGATCTGTAAAAAATACATTACCCCTTCAATGTTAACAGGAGAAACTGTTTGGGTAAAACAACCGTTCGATGAATCACCTATATGTCTTCCCCTAGCACATGTTGAAATAGAAGCAGAATTTGGACGAATATTAACAAAGGCCGCAGTCATACGAAATGAGCTTGATCAAGGACGTTATATATTAGGGAATCGGACGGCTGCAAAATTAGGAAAAAATCAAAATAAGGAATACTTTTTCCAAGTTAACGCAGTGGAGACGCGGGCTCAGAAACGTCGACAAATGATCAATAGCGAAGAGAAAGGCCTTCAAGCAGCAAAAGAAAGGGGTGAGCATACGAATATTGTACCCCTACCGAGTTTTCCCTCCCTCGCGAACGATTATACTTCCCAGGGGACGGAACAAGAAGAACAGGAAGACAGAAAGTCGCTCCTGCCCGTTTCGGAGTTCAATGACCTACCTCCTCTACTTTCAATAAGCAAGACTAAATTCCTTCAATTACAGCAACAGAGTGAAGATTTAAAGCCGCTTTTTGACATAGCGACAAGAGACTCTCAAAATAACTCTTCGACAAATATTTACAAGATAGAAAAGGGGCTGCTGTATAAGTGTCAAGAAGATCGTTTAGGAAATGTACGGAAATTATTGGTCATTCCTGAAACTTGTCGGGAAAAGATATTGAGTTTATGTCATGAACAAGTGTCCGGACATTTGGGCGTAACTAAATCCAAAGATAATCTAGCTAGATATTTTTTTTGGCCCAAATGTTATCAAGATATGGAAACTTATATTCGAACTTGTGATCCTTGCCAAAGAGTGGGGAAATCTAACGATAGAAAAAAAGCGCCTCTGAAATTAGTCCCTGTGATATCGGAAGTATTTTCAAAAATAAACATAGATACTTGTGGACCCTTGCCAACCACATCTAAAGGAAACAAATATATACTAACTGCTATATGTGTAGCATCAAAATATCCAGAGGCTCTTCCAATCGAAGATATAACTTCGGTTACAATAGTGGATGCGTTGTTAAATCTTTTCAGCAGAATGGGATTCCCTAAAGAGATTCAGTGCGATCAAGGAACTTCATTTATGAGCAATCTGACCACAGAATTTTTTGAACGTTTCGGTATCAAAGTTAGTCATAGTTCGGTACACCACCCTCAGTCTAATCCAGTGGTGAGATTTCATTGTACTATAAAAAGAATATTACGAGTTTTATGTTTGGAGGTTGATTCTGATTGGAAACAGATGCTACCGGCGGCTCTTCTTGCTTTAAGAACTGTGACGCATGAAAGCACGGGTTTCACACCTGCGGAACTTGTCCACGCAAAGAATTTGCGTACTCCAGAAACGTTGTTATACGAATATTGGACGGATTCATCAAAGGAGTAACAACCAGTAACCGAGTATGTTTTTAGACTCGTAAATCGCTTAAAAAAGTGTCAAGAGCTGCCAGTTGAGAAAATGCAAGATCAACAACTCAGGAGAAAAAAATGGTATGATAAAAATGCCATAAAAAATTTAAAGAAGGTGATCTGGTGTTAATTTTGGCCACTTCTAAGGCAAATAAACTTTCGGTTCAATGGACAGGACCGGGCAAAGTTGAAAATAAAGTATCCGAAACAAATTATATCGTATCCTTACCGGGGAAAAAAGAAAGATCCCAAATTTATCATATCAATATGTTAAAGCCATATTATAAAAGACCTGAGGTAATTAATTACCTGTCTTGTAGCGAAGAGGGTTCTGACCAGATTGAGACTGAAATAGATTTTCCTAATATTGATACAAATCCAAACGTTTACGATTATTCTGAGGTTATTAAAAGTAGCAATTTGGAAGAATTATTAGAACCTACTCAAAGAGATCAATTGCAGAGGTTATTAAATAAATATTCGCAAAGTTTTTCTAACGAGCCGGGAATGACAGACCTCGTAGAACATGATATTGAAGTTATCAGTAATAAGCCGGTACGATCTAAGCCGTATCGAATGTCACATCGACAAAATGAAATTTTAAAAAGAGAAATTCAACGAATGCTTGACCTAAAAATTATTGAGGTGGGGGAATCAGACTACACTTCTCCTATGATTCTCGTAGAAGCTCCAAATAAGGACCCTCGACCTTGTGTGGATTACCGACGATTAAACGAAATCACACGTACCCAGTTCTATCCCTTACCCAATATAGAAGAACGGGTAGAAGAAGTTGCTTCTGCAAAATATATCACGGTTATAGATTTAGCTAAGGGATATTGGCAAATACCCTTAAGCCCTAATGCTCAAAGATATGCCGCATTTGTAACCAGTTTCGGCACTTACAGGCCATTACGGTTAAGTTTTGGTTTAAAAAACGCTCCTTATTTTTTTTCCAAGATGATGCAAGAGGTATTAAATGGATGCGAAGAATTTGCAGTTCCCTACCTGGATGATGTGGCTATTTTTTCAAAAACCTGGGAATGTCATCTCAAGCATCTGGAAATTGTGCTGAAACGTATAAGTAGAGCGAAATTGACCATTAAACCTTCAAAATGTCGTTTTGCTCAAAAACATGTCCTTTATTTGGGCCATGTTGTAGGCCAAGGGTACCGGAAACCGTCGGAAATTAAGACCAAAGCTATAAGAGATTTCCCAACACCCAAGACTAAAACGGATATAAGAGCATTTCTGGGATTAGCGGGCTACTATAGCCGTTATATTCCGATGTACTCAGCAATCGCCGCTCCGTTGACGGATCTTTTAAAAGGAAAATCAGTAAAGGGTGATATTCTGTGGAATGCTGAGAGCGAAAGGGCTTTCACGGAATTAAAAGAGAAATTAACAAGTTACCCAGTTTTATATGCACCCGATTTTACTCTTCCCTTTATTCTACAAACCGACGCATCTGATTATGGTATGGGAGTTGTATTAACACAGCTCACTAGTAACGGAGAAGAACATCCCATTATATTTCTGAGCAAGAAATTCTCCGAGGTAGAGAAAAAGTACTGCACCACTGAAAAGGAATGCGCCAGCATAGTGTTTGGTATAAAGAAACTTCACTATTATCTAGACGGGCAAGACTTTATTGTGCAAACTGATCATAATCCTCTAACTTGGTTACGAACTAATGCCAGTAATAATCCTCGCTTAATGCGTTGGGCTCTGGCTCTTCAGCCATACAATTTCACAATTATTCATCGTTCGGGGAAACTCAATAAAAATGCTGATGCTCTAAGCCGAAAAACTTGATATTATATTGATTTTATATTTTTTACTGTCTTGTATGGTTCTTCTGTAAATCTATATAAGTAAAAGAATGCATATTGTGTAATATTTGTCTAAAAAGGGGTAAGCTCTGTTTTGTCTGAATGTAATTAGTCATTAGTATTTTTTGTACACTAAGTATGTTATATTATTTGTACACTGCCCTCAATATAATTTCATGTTTAATCCATGGTACTTACACCTGTTTGATGTAAAAATGTGTGTTTACTATAATTTATTTTATTAACAATATGGTGAACTCTAATGGTGGTAATTATGGTCCAGAACCCCCCCCCTCGGGGAGGGAAGGAAGCTGTGACAAACTGTAACAGCAAATGAATCATTAGGAAAATAACCAGCTGGATATTATTAGAGACTTCCTGTTTCGGACTAACTTAAAGAAACTCATTTTTAGAGCCAGGGTGTAAGCGATCGGCCAGGGAGAATGTCCTGAAGGCTAATGGGTCTTTATCCCCTAATGCTTTTATGATGCCGACTGGTTCACGGCTGTTCGCTGCTCTTTTGTGAGAAGAGAGGAAGCAGTGGAGTTGAATGGACACGTAGTCAGAGAAGTCTATGGGAAACTCGCTCTTTCCCTTCTGTAAGATATAGCAATGTAACAATTTACGCTATTCGTCCATTATTTAATCACGAATGAATTTGTTGTTGAGTTTTAAATAAAAAGACAATCCTGTCTTGCTATTTTTCCATAAAAGCTCGGAAACGTTACACTGCTATGAAGAAATCGAAAATGTTGAATCTTCAAGAGCACACGCTGATCTGAACGCCAACTGTTTATATAGATTGGCCATTCCGTTCGAAACCGACTGGAAATTTTTTTATCAGATCTGAAAACACATATAAAAATTTTTTTTAATTGAAGGTTGTTTACAAACATGTTTGCAAGCTTGTTCCATAGGTTAACATTAAAAAACAGTTAACATTATAAAATATAAATTTCATATATAAATTTTATAATGTCTAAAGACATTATAAAATTATGTAAAGTAATTATGTAAAGTTGTCTATTAAATTATGTAAAGTAATTATTAAAAGTTGTCTATGTAAATTATGTAAAGTAATTATGTAAAGTTGTCTTTAGACATAATGTCTAAAGACATTATAAAAGTTAACAATTTTTTTTAAATATGTGTTTCAGATCTGATTAAATTTTTGCAGTCGGTTTCCAAAGGAATTCCCTATCTATATAAACAGTTGGCGTTCAGATCAGCTCTTGAAGATGCAACTTCACCCAAATGTAATGGATGGTCTCTTGGAAAATATTTTGGCTCTTAAAAGATATTTTGTATCGTAATCTTGGAAATATTTTGGATCTTAAAAAATATTTTATCGGCTCTTAAAGATATTTTCGATCTAAAAAAATATTTCGTATAGTAACGGATTGAAATATGGATCATTCCTTGTCGAACCAACCTGTTCTCGTCGAACCCAAAAAATGGTAGTGAATTTTTCTGAATGGGGTGTGTAAATACTTTTGGGACCGACTGTCTGATGACAACCCTGTCAAGAGACTAAAGACCCTTCTCTTGGGACTGGGTCTCTAAGACGACCCATTCAAACGCTACAGAATGAGTTTCCGATGGAAAAATATTTTTCTCACCTTCACGTTTGGACAGAGAACGACAGCCGAGTTCATATTTATCAAACCACAGCCTCCCTGATCGTCTATTATGAATCCACCCATCTAATTGCCAAGGAGCGATCAACGAGAAAAAATTTAAACGGTATGTGTTAAGACCTTTTGTATGCGAAGACGCATTATCTCATTCTAACAGCACCTGCTTTTTGTAGACCTATTAATTGTTTGGGAGAAAGGGGCCGTTATCCTATGCGACATTTCAAGTGGACTGTAATGAATTCCATTCAGATAATATATGGAAGTTTCTTCCTCGCAAAAGAAAAAGAATTTCCCTTTCCGTAGTTCTAAAATGGTTTCAGAAAGGTCGTCCAAGATTGGATGGGGCCAAGATTGCGGGGGTTCCAAAATTAGGCGGTTTCCAAGATCGGGGGATTTGTAATTTTCTGATAGGGTACCGGTGTTCAAATATTTTTGTGACTGACTGTACATGTTTTATCTTTATTTTCTTTTGATTTACGAAATGTAATTACTTATATACCCTGTCAATTATTATTTACTCCTTTTGTAGCATCTCTGCTTGTGTACTGTGCTTGTCTGTTGCATGAGTTACTCGGATTATGAGCTTGATTTGATTTTCATATTACCTTCGTCTAATTTACCCTCTTAGTTTCCCAGCTATCTAATTCACCGGCTCGAACAGCTTCACACATTTTAGGCACATTTACGCTTTACATTAGTTATTAATGCTCAAGTGAATTCTAATCACCCCACTACATTATATTCATTTGTTACTTTTTATGAATTCCATTTGGTTATTTTACGTCACTGTGAGGAACACCACAATATATTCTACATGGGGTAGGGCCTTCGGCCCAGGTACCTAGGTGTACGGACACCACTCCACTGATGTACTCTATAGACAATCTGGACTGTAATTATAGAAGGCCTCAAAACCAAAATAAGTGCAATTACGAACATTCTTGATAAAATTAGTAATTGCCTTTCTGAAATTGTAATTCCCTAGTAGTAGTAATAATAAATGTATTTGAAAAGGGAGTAGTCTGTTTTATAGAGAATTTTTGTTTCGTATTTTTTAATTAATTTGTCAATTTAGAGAGCTCACAAAAAGAAAAAGAAATTCTAAAGAATAACATTTTAGTTTGTTTCATTATTATATTTTTCCAGCCAATAAGATTGCTTTGCTGGTTCCATGTGACAGATTTATCGAAAATTTCCTGTCCTTTAAGATTTCGTAATTCTTTAAATTTCTTTAAAATTACTTAGTACCAAAGAAAATGTTGATTGGTCTTTATCCAAGACTGAAAGTCTCTGAATGGTTTTATTCTAGTTATGGTGTGATATTGTTACCTTTTCCGCCAATCCTAGAAGGAAAAAGTTAAAAAAAGAAAAAGTTTAAATGGCGACCGATTACATGACATGTGAATTAACCTATATTATTATTACTCTCTACACCTGCGCTCTTACGCCTTTCATGTTGCAAGAAAATTTTGTTAAAATTGAAACTGCGTGTTGCGAAAATTTTGTGTGAGTAAAGAGAATTTTTAAAACTAGTGTTCTGAAAATGCAATTTTTGGTGTTTTATTTACGATGTTGACGTATGGAAGTGAGCGGATTAACGTTTATAAAACAATATTATGTGTTAGTGATTAATTTTTTTGTTTAAGAGTTGTATTCTTTAGCGTATGTAATTATTAACACACGTGTTTCGATGTTAGTTATGCGTTTTATTCATATTATTTTTCAGATATCGACAAATTTGCAAGAACTTTTCATCTCGGATTATATTTAAAGATTAGAACTTTTTAGAGTTTTAAGTTTTTAAGTAACTTTAATCGATTATAATTATGTTCATGAATATTGTTTATATTTTATCATATCTACATATGCTTCTGTCGTGGATGGCTAGGATCATATTCACAGCTATACCAGTTTGTGACATGTTAAAGAATGGAAATTAGCGATGTGTAAAGTGATAGGTTTTTGTGTTTGGTCTTTAATATTGCGTGTTATTTAGCAATTAAATTAAGTTTTTATGTTAGTTAAGAATTTTCAATGAAAACGATAGTAATTTTAATAAGATACCAATTCGTATTCGCATCAGAGAACATTAAAGCTTTAAAATTTGCATTTATATTCTAAATATAATAAAGTTTACAATGAATCTTATCTGTGTAATGGTAGAATATGTATACTAGGTTTCATTTGTTGTCATATTTATTTCATCATCTTTTCATTCTGCTTATGTGACCTGTAATTAAAAATAACATTTATAGTTAGTTGGATTAATAATGGGATAATCATAAGCAGGATCGTTATGTAGTACTTTAGTATACATTTTTATAAATTTCAGTAGTTCAGATTTGACTTTCCATAGTGGAAGCCTTTGAAACAGTAAAGCTCATTTAAAAACTCTAGTGTATTTTATTATCTATGTTTATTTCATATTAAATTATGAATTTTGTAATTTGGATCCATTTATCATTTCTTTAATGAAAGTAGCTAGGAGAAGCTTTGACCTTAAAGTGTTTCATTGCATTAGATTAAGTATATTGTTAAACATTCATTTCTAAATGGTAATTTTTTTTATAGCAAAATGTGTTTTCAGTATTCTATTAATGTACATAAATGCCTGAATTCATTTTAAATGTTTCTTTTATATGCTTCCAAGCGTATGTAATGGTCTTCTCTATTTAAATCTACAGTCATCAGCAATATAAGCATTATCTGATTCACTGGTAATTGCTGTTTTGAGTAAGTTTTCATGGGAAAACATTATTCAGAAATTAAATTTTGATTTCATTGCCGTTATATGTTATTTAATTTAAAATGGTTAGTGTGATAACTATTTTTATTCAAAGCAATATTTTAATTGAATTACTACAGTTTATAAAATCGCATCTTCAATTTTTCTGCCCTGAATATGTTTACATTTATCTTTTTGTAAAGTAGAATAGTTTAAAAGTTCTAAATATTTGTTTTAAAACAGGATTGTATGGTTTTTATGACAGCATTATGTTTTTTTGTCATTTATGTATTGCTGGAAACTCATTTCACTTTTCTATTACATGAATAATTTTTATAATTTGAAATAAGAATTGAGTCAGGTATTAATTTTCCCATCTTTATATACAAATTTGCATTATGAAATTATTCTGGTACTTGCTTTATTCTAATATATCATATATGTTTTCCCATTGATTTTTTATTGCAGTTTTTGAAGTTCCGATGCAACTTTTGAAATCTGTTTATTTATATTTTGATTTTTAAAGGTCAGCATTACAAATAGCTGCAGTAGTGAATAGTTTTCATGGAAGCTTAAATTGTAGCATATTTAACTTCATTTTCAGAAGAAGGGTATCACATGGTGACATTTAAAAGATTTTGGTACTTCCTGATTATCTGCCCAACCCTGAAAAAAATTCACCAATCAACACACTGTGTTGTCAAGGTAGGCAACCCGTAACATTGCCGAAAGGTATTTATGTGTGCAATCCAGGTATGCTTGCATACACAAACATGAATAAAGATTTTGTCTTTAAATTCATTGGTCATTTTTCTAGTTAATGCTTTTTTTAATTAGTGTGTGATGGGTTTGTGTGTTTTTTTCTTCTTTGTGAAGAATTATAATAGGATTGGGGAGTTTGCTGGCTTATGAAATGGAAAGTGCTACATTTCTTTTGAAGTATGACAGTGTGCCTAACGGACTGCAGATTAGGGGCCAGTCGCCAAATGAAGCGAAATCGGGGTAAATCTGGTAACCTCTTGGTGTCATGGAAATCGTTAGGGTTTAAAGTTACAGTTTATGGTATTTAAATGGGCTTTTTGAATTTTCGTCTTTCACCAAAGAACATCTATGCATATTCTTTGATTTGACAATACATATTTTTTGATTTCACTGTGCTTCTAGTAGATTGTGTGAGCAAAATAGTTGGCGTCGAAAGAGTTATTTGGTTCAGTTGCAAGATAAGGGCGACAGATGTGTGATAGAATGGTGCATGAATTATATACTGGTGTGCAAAAATGAAGGACGAAATGGTTTTTTCAATATAACTTTGTACAAAAGCTTTCCAAATCAACACATTTAATACCGTAAGATCCCCAATATGTAAGGACATGAGTAATGTAAGCAACACTTACTAAAAGAGAAATCAGAGGGATAAAAAGAAGCTTTATTGAAAAAGTAGCATGGAGCGCAATGCGACTGAAGGCCGAAACATCCCTGTGATGGGTGTCCAGCAAGAAACATCCGGTCTTTAATAGGGGATATGATCTCCCCTGACTGCTAGGCAGGTTTCACATCATTTGTGCATGCTGGATATGTGGTTGTTAATGAGCTGTTGAGACACTGCTGCTCGTTCCTCTTGTAGCACCAATCGCAGTTTCGGAATCGTTACTGGCGATAAGTTACGTGCTGCCACGGGTCTCCCTAGTAAGTTCCGTACATGCTTGACGGGATTTAGATCCAGAGACCTTGCCGACCAATCCATGTGTTCAATATCTTCACTCTCCAACAGCTCTTCGACAGTAACTGTGCGATGAGGTGGAGCGTTGTCGTCCATGAAGAGGAACTGAGGACCCATAGCCCTTGTGAAAAGACGCATGTAAGGAAGAAGAACCTCGTTACAATAGCAGTCCCAGGTGACGAACCTCCTTGGGAGATATGAAGGTCGGTCCGGCTACCAAGCATTATGTCTGCTCGAACGAGAACTCCGCGACCTCCAAAACAGTCCCTTTTGATGATGTTGAAGGGGTTATTGCGTGTTCCCCGCTCTGTCCAGATGTGTATGTGTCTAGAATCGCAACTCAGACTAAATCTGCTCTCATCTGTAAAGAGTACTCGTCCCCATTCATTGTCTCTCCAATTCCGGTGTTCCCGGCACCACAGAGAACGCCTTCTCCGATGGGCAGGCGTTAGAGGTACACACCGTACAGGGCGTCGTGCAAACAGACCACCACCGTGCAGTCTTCTGGCCACGGTAAAACGCGATATCGGTCGTCCAGTCGCCTGTGTCGTGTGTCTAGCGATTTCTCCCGCTGTCTGCCGCCTGTTTCTTCTGGCCTGTAAGGCAATATACCGGTCATCTGCGGGTGTGGTTCCTCGTGGACGACCACTACTAAACCCCCGGATAGCTGTTCCTGTAGTTTGAAATTGTCTCCAAAGTCGTGAAACGATGCTGTGAGCAATTCCGAACTCTGCAGCCACACTTGTCACACTGCGGCCTTCCTCCAACTTTCCAATGATTTGACCTCGGGTAAAAGCATCCAGATGCCGTCTAACAGATTGATTATTTGCCATTTCTCGCTGAGGCAGCAACTTGGTGTGATTTTAACTGCTATACGGCGTGCAATCTCTTTGCCAGAAATACTGATCTTACACCGACAACATGCTTTATACTACTTAGACACTCCTCCATTACGTCTACCTGCATATCTGCGCATGTGCTACCGTACATCACCTTACTTAATCTCCTGATTGGTCTTTCTGTGTGCTCTGCCTCTTTGTTCAGCTGATATGCTAATTTTTCCACTTCGTCCTTAATTTTTGCACACCAGTGTAGTTTGATTGCGAATATGTACGAATGTTCTAAGTGTAAAAATAGTATGAAATTAGTTGAAATGAAAGACAGGTTTTTGTGAATGGAGGTGTGTGTCCATTATATGTGGTTGAAATGAGTGAGCCATTTTGAATTTCATCTCCATTGTATTGTTACATTTTAGTGTGAATATAAATAAATGCGAGTTTCTACTGTTCATTATAAATAAAAATTTAATGTAAAAATGCAAATTACATAATTAAAATTATTTAACCACTTTTTGTTTTTTTACTATACTATTGCTCATGTTTCAGTAGATCGAAATTTTGAATTTTATCTTCCTTTTTCTTCTGCATTTTTTTTTAGGTTAAATATGAATCAATGCTTTCCGATCATTTATTGCTCATTTACTGCTTATTACAATTTCTTAAGTTTCTTGCTAAAACGTTTTACTCCATTTTGCTACTGTCTTAAAAATGGTATATGATATTATGAAAAGCTTTAATATTGTTGATTACATAAAATACATAGTTATTAACTTTCAAATGCTTTATTGTTGTTTTTCTTGAACTTCTGTTTTAGATATTTTTGCATGTTTACATGATCAATTTTTTGCATGTTTATAGGATTCATTCAAATTTACAACCATCTGATATGGCGATATGATGAGTTAGTAATTTTCTAAAATGCACGAAAAAACCGATTTGGCGATTTTTCGAAAACGCGCCAAGCTGGCCCGTAATATGCAGTTTTACCTGCCTAACAGTAGAGAATGCAAAAATTCACATTGCATGAAGTTGTACATTTTAAACGATCAGATTTGTGCACAGATCCTGCGAGTGTTTTATCATAGAAGTTTTTTTTTTGCATATTCAGTTTTTTTTTTTTTTTTTTTTTTTTTTTTTTTTTTTTTTTTTTAGTTTTTTGCTATTTTATGTAATTTATAGGCACTGCCCTTTTTTAAAGTGGCTGTTGCTTTGTCTGTCATGTCTTAAGTTGGTGAAAAATTAGTTATGAGTGATTGGTGACTTTTCGGGAGGATTGGGCGGGTAATCAGATAGAGCAGGCTGATAAGAATCAGATTTTGCAGATCAATCTATTTTTCAAGTTGAATGTCACATCCTTAATATAAGAGGAATAAGTTAATATGCTGATGTGAAAAAGAAACCTAGTTTGAAACCAGATATGTACTTAATATTGATTTATACTCAGGGTTAATGTTCTTCTGGTAGAAAATATATTTTGTGTTGTTGATCGCACAAACTGGTTGAAACTTCCAGAAAACTGCAAGAACTGGCAGAATCAGCAGTAAGCATAGACATAAAGAGTTAAAAAGCTTTCTTTAAAAGAAAAATGTAAAATCTCGCTCTTATTTTGAACAAATCATTTCTGTTCGTGCTAGACTAATTTACAACCTTTTGTACATATTGGAACAGCATAGAAATTGGACAACCACTATAAGAACCACTATATACTATATGCTCCAACCACTATATAATATATTCTATATAATACCACCTCTATGGAAAACCATTATGTAATATGTGTTCAAAAGTATGTAATTGGAATAAGAAATCTACTTTTAAGTCAAACACATTGTATTATACTAGTTTGTAAAATTTTTGTAAATATGCAGTCTAACTTTGTAAAATGCTGCAGTTTAATTCTGAATGTTAATGATTTCTTGTATAATTTCATTGATGCCTTGCATTGCAAAGTCAAACAGTTATCTTAACATGAAGATAAATATTCAAGATCTTATATGAAATAGTTGTTACATATACACTGGCTGCTAAATTTTAAGCTTTTGATGGTAAAATGAACAAAAATTTAAAAGTGAAGCTTTGATTAATTCAATATTGCACATGAAGGTGCAAATATGTTATGCGAAAAAAAAGCATTATATACAAAGATAAAAGTAATATTTAATTTTCGTAAATTTTATGAGGATGTTACTATTATATTAGGATCTGGATCATTAATAAATTGATTAAAGCTGAAAACAAGCAAACAAACTTATGCTAATAACATATGTGACAAGCTTAGATCTTCACACAAACTTTACAGTGATTGTCCGTGCTTTCAATGAAGTGATCAAACATTGCACATGATGGCAATGGCCATTCTTCCGTTAGAGAATTTGTCAATTATGTAAGATTGATTGGAGGAGACAAATGTGCAGAGAGCTCCTGAGGGAATCTTATAAACCTTTGGGATATTCTCTTGAGGGCATGCCAAAGATTTTCAATGGGATTAAGGTTGGAGGAATACAGTGGCCACTCTTTATGATAAATATTGTCACTCATGAGGTAACTGTTAACTATGTTGTCTAGATAAGGAGGGGCATTATCATCCATAAGGAGAAAATCAAAACCAACTGCTGCAACATAAAGTCTTACTATAATGTGTAGGACTTATCCTGATACCTTGCAGCTGCCTTAGAACTGTTCTTTAAGATATGCAGCTGGTTGTGATATCCCATAGAAAAGCTATTCCATACTTTGCCACCTCTGAATGTGAACCTTTAATGATGCTCTTGGCCTGATTGCTTGTGCTTCCCTTTTCTCCAGAGCTTTGCATGCTTATTATCTGATTATAGGGCAAATCTGGACTTGTTCCATGTACTAGCAGTATATTTTTCCAGTCTGACACAATTCACTTGAGATATTGATGACTTCACTATAACCTTAGCCCAGAATTGTCAGTGTGACTTAGTGGGTGCAAAACAAGACATCTGTCTTTGTCTGTTTGTGGATCACAAACGTTTCGTACTCACGTGTACAGTCCGTTTATGTGAAGCCTCCTACTGGCAGATATTGTTCTGCCAAATGAAACTGCATCCATGGAAGTAGCAGTTGTGGCAGTCGTTTGTTGATTCTGCTGGTCTACTGTACCAATCTTCAGCAGGGGTGGTAACCCTTGGTTGAAGGGGCACAAATTTCCAGACAATTGTTTGACTTGTTTGAAATTATTTCCACATTTGAGAAATTGCCAAATGATTAATGCCAAAGAAAAGAGTGACATCATTGATCGATCACTATCACTATCTGCCATTATCTGCCTTTGCTCACTGTCTACCATTCACCTTTTTTTAGCCATAGGAATACAAATATCATAAAAAATTATCCTATGAAAGTTACAAACATATTTTCAGTTTTTAAATGAACTTCCTCAAACCCTACAGAATACTAGCATTTTCAGAGGTTGCCTAGTTAGCATATGTTTGGAAAGTCAATCTTGACTAGCTTCAACATACGATATTTGCACATACAGCACTTTTCAGCCACTTAGATGCTTTTGAAAACTGCTAACTTGTATAGCATGTTTAACTTTTGGAAGCCAGTGTATTATGCTTCCAACTTTAAATATCACTTGTCTAGGGATGTTGGCCTAAATGTGAATGTGATATCGGAAACAACAAGCAAGATGACTATTCTGTTAGAAACATGGGGGAATTGACACTTCTCTAGTTTTTAGATGTGAAGATTAGAAACCAATTAGTATTAACCAGGGAATGAAGAAGCAAATATCTGTGTTTTGCTTCAATTGCAAAACACAGATAGATTTATGAGTATTTAAATTATTTAATAGATTTATGAGTGGCTTGTGCAGGCAGTCACAGCAGAAAATAAGATAAGAAAAGCCAATTCATCAGTAGGTGTATTATCAATTACCTTTTTCTTACTAGCTGCTAGTATTACTGAAATACTGATATATTCTGTTTGATTGACTGATATATTCTATTTGATTGACTGATATATTCTATTTGATTGACTGATATATTCAGTTAATTGGATGTAGAAGAGAGAATGTGTTAGAAGATTATGAAGTTTCAGTCCTTATTTCATGTTCAGTTAAAAAAAAATATTAAGATGCTTTTTTTTACTCTTCCATGTAATGTTGAAATGGTTATTAAAGTAGGCAGAATTTACATAATTTTGAAGATATTTCTGCTTTGGTCTATAATTGGTGTTATAAGTAAAAAATATTAACAGTAACTTCGATTTAACTGAAGTTCTTATAATTAAGCTTTATAAAGGATTTATGCATTTTTTTTAAATATTTGACAAATATTTGATTAAATAACATTTATTCAAAATTCCCCGTCCCCCCTTTTTTTAAAAATTTATTTATTTAATATTAGAACCTTATATTGAAGTTGAAATTTTGCGAAAAAGTAAGAAATTTTACGTCTTAAAATTTTTAAGAAACTTACTCATGTTTTCTATTCATAACTCTTTTTATGAGTTTCTCCTATAAATGCTATGTATAATTTCAAAACTTTGTAAAAATTTATTTTTCCTCTTTTTTTTTTTTTTTTCCTGTAGGTGAAGTATGATTTTTTCAATTCCATTTGTGTGCTCAAGAGGAGATTTGTTTCATCTGATTTAAAAATTTAAGGGTCAGCTATGTTGGAATTTCCTTCCGTGTGGGTTGACAACAGCCCTGATTCTCTGTTTGATATTACTATCAGGTACTGTATTAAAAATCCTATTACTTTCTGTCGGTATTTACCGTGGCCTGCAGAGTACCAGCTGCACGAAGGTTTATCTTTACCAGAGGAGATATGTGAACGCATGCTACTTTTAAGTAAAACTGAATTAAATGAGGAAAGTTTTAAAAAATTTATTAGAATATTTAAAGATAATAATAGGACTAGAATACGTAGGGTTGACCTCAGTGATTCAGGTATCGAAGACATCAGCATGGAAATTGTTGGTGAACATCCAGTTTCTGAACTGAATATTTCTGACTGTCAAAGGCTGTCAAGATTATCTTTGAATTATATAGCTAAACTGAAAGATAGTTTAATCTCTTTGAATATAGGTTCTAGCATTCAGATACTAAATGATGAAGACCTATCTCAAATACCAGGAGATGAAGATGATCATTTAATACATCGTTATATGGGAGGATTATTCCATCAGCAGGTTGGAGAAGCTATATTAACAGGAGGCGATCATCATGATTTTCCACCATTTTTAGAATTGCCTCGGCTACGCAAACTCACAATTCATGGTCTGGCCGATGCCAGAGGAAATTTCTGTTTTAAGCAACTGTTGAACAGTACTGAGAATTTGACTCATGTGGATCTTACAGGCTGTAGTGTCAGTAATTTGGATTACCTATTCTGTCAGAAACACCTTGTTTCTCTAGTGCTTTGTGATGTTGTCGATGTGGTGGATTGCATACGTGGGATTTGTGAGATTAAATCTCTTAGGTAAATATTTTTTTAATCATTGTCATAATGTTGTTAATAATTGCATTATTATTTAATTTATATTAAAATTTTCTATGTTTAAAGTCAACAGTTATTAAAAATAATAGATGGAAAGACTTTTATTGTAAATTTACGAATTAAATTTCTGTTGAAAATGTGTATTACGCCATACTATATTTTAGCAGCCTTAAGAAAATATTTTTAATTAGCGTAAGTCATCTGTTACTGATTATGTAATGCTAATTGGATAATTACAAATATATATGTATTATTCATTATTAAACATTAAGCTAGTCCATTTTGTTTTCAATGCTTTGTTTTATTTCTTATAACAGATGCTTTGTATAATTTGAGTTAAAATATATTATTATTTAAAAGTGTGTAGTTGTTTGCAGATTTTAATATATTTTGGTTTTGTCATGGTGATGAAGGATTTTCCAGTTATTGTAATTTGTCAGTTTTCCCTTTCTCATTATTTCTTGTGAATTTTGTGTGAAGTTATGTGATTGAGCAATGAAATGCAATGGTCACAGAAATTCAATGTTGATTACCTATAAAAATATGTTTAATAATAATTAGATTTCAAAGGAAGCAAGAAAAGTATAAAACATTGCGTGCTTTTTTTTTACACCTACACTAACTTTATTTAGGGGTGGAAAATAACTAAATTATATCAAACTGTTTTACATATATTGTTCGTTACAGTACTGGTATTTATAGGAATATTGAAGAGAGTGTTAATAATTATATGCAATTTATTTTCTTAATTATGTCCACAGTGAAACTGTCTATATTAACAGTTATGCTAACAATTTCTTTAAAATGTTTTTATATTGCCAAGTAATAATATTTTTAAGGATTATTACTTTAATATTAAAAGATACATTTAAGGGCATATAATGTTTATGGGAACATTCCCGAAAGCATTTTAATTATTGGGAATCACAAGCCAATAAAAACATATTGAAAGCTGGGTTTAGGAAGGAAAAGCCTGGTACTTTCTGATTATCTGCACCACCACGGAAAAGTTGCATATTCATTGCTGACCTGTGGAGAGCATTTGCAAACTTGCTAGCGATTACTTTTTCACCATGCTAATAGGTGAAAGGCAACAGCTGTTTTCAGAATGATTCTGCACTAAGAATTTCTTACAAGAGCAATAATTCAATAAAACTAAAAAAGCAAGAAATATCAATAATGAAACACTCACCTTTTTTGAAAAAGAAAATCTTTTTTTGTGTGTGCTGTTTTTCTTCCTCTGTACACTGTGATCTCTTTTCACTTAAAACATTAGACCATTACACAAATTCAGCGTCTGCACAGTTTTAATATTGTGCACCATCTAAAAAAGTCATGGTATGCATAAACCTGACTTGCCTCGTAAATAATTTTTGGAGACATTGTGGTTTACCATATAACTATAATGGCAACATACTGTTTTGCCTCATGAATGGTTTTTATTGACTTTTCGATATTCGATGTAAATAATCAGAAAGTATCAAAACTTCCTTCAGTAATGACAGAAATATACAATCACATACATTTTTCTTTTAACTAAGGATGTAATATTGATATGCACTTAAATAAATACCTTGGTTTCAACAAATTAAGGGAAAATTTGAAGAATTATAAGAGAACTGCAGAAAATATTTTACTGAAATTGTGAAATACATTTTCAGTTCTGTATTGTTGTTAAAATATTTTACACAAGAAACATGTTTTTTTGTGGGTGGGGTGTATGAAGGATGTTATACTAGGATTTATGAAATCAGTTGAAGATCTCCAAACTTCTGACCACCTCCCTTATACAGGAAAGTATCCCTTATATCCCTTATACTTATACAGGAAAGATAACTTTCTGTTTTAAAAATGTTCCGTCTGTTCACAAACTATTCCCAGGACACAGAACATATTTTCTGATAATTTTGATCGGTTATATGCCTGTGTTTTTGTGCATTTTCATTAACTGTGTACTGTTTGTCAATTCTGGTGCTTAGAGACTTTGTGTGATGTCAATGGCAAAATGTTGTTCAAGCCAGAATGTACTATTGCATAGCAAAGAAGATACTGCTTTTCAAATCGGAATCATTTTGAAATGAAGTGTGACTATCTTTTATTGCATTATAGATCTGACTTGCATGTCAGCCAGTGAGCTTAACAGAGAATATTAATTATAGTTTCTTTAAATTAGTTATGAGCTTGTATCTGGTTAAAAAATGTATGTCTATTTATAGCATAACTTGCATTTTGCTCAGGTGACTGTGCAGTGGTCATCTCTTGTAGTTATTATTTTTCATATTTCCCTTGGTGTAGACAAGTATTATTGTTTTTCAATGACCAGGATGTAATCTCTATGTTTCTGAACACTAAAGTTCCCATTTTGTAATTGCTTTTAAATGTGCCTTCTCAAACTTTTTTTTAACCATTCATGGGCACTTTCCTTTTAGACATTGGCCACTCCTAAGGCCATTTTATTGTGGAGGCATCTAATAGGCAGCCACCATTGCCTCCTATGAAGCGACGCACAGTTACAACCATGCCATCTCCAGGATTCAAACCCGGGCCCTTCGGTATCACTGTTGACATCCAGAGCAGAAGTAAACCATATCATAAAAGCACTCTCTCCTCTTAAAGCAACAGGTCTGGATGGAGTAGATAACTAAGTGATTGAAATCATCTTCCCAAAATTCCCAGTCTTAATCGTGTCTTTTCTGACTGCATGCTGGCGTCTCCGTTATTTTCCCGCTGGTACTAAGACGGCTGAACTGGAAAGGATTCTTTCTTTCCATCCTCATATAGGCCAGTTTGTCTTCTGCCTGCTCTAGGTAAATTACTAGAGCAAGTTGTACTCAGCAGACTCGTGTACTTCATTGAACGATCTGAAAGCATTCATCAAAATCAATTCGACTTCAAACCAGGTATGTTCATGGAGCACGCATTAAGTCGGATGTTTGATATAATACTCACTAATATTATGGAAGATTGGCAAACAGCAGTCACATCCCTCGATGCTCAAGGATATTTCGACTCGCTGTGGTGGCCTGACATCATGAATAGTCTGGACGCTGATGCCCTCAAATGCTCTGCTTCCATAAGACACCTGATTCACAGCAATCTTGATAGAAGACAAGTTTTAATGGCATTAGACAGAGAATTGGTAAGGAAGGGTCTTAAGAGGGGATGCCCACAAAGTTCCTGTGTTGGACCTGTGTCCTTTGGAACATAGTTGCTGACTCAGTTTTTTCAGTCTTTGGAAACAAAGAAGGAGTTAGGCTTTTAACATACACAAACGACTTTTTACTCATTGTAGCAGGTCAAAGCGACCTCGAAACACAAACTCAAGATTGCCTTAATATCTTTGCTGACTGGGCGAGAGAGCATAAATTCAAAATCTCGGTGCCTAAAACACAAGCACTCATAATTAGTCGAGGCTCTCCATTACGTAGAAACCCCTGGCTTCAACTTTTGGAGTCCTCCATTAAATGTGTTAAATAACTTAAGTACCTAGGAGTAGTAATAGATAATAGACTTTCCTGCCAACCACACATCTCTTCTCTAAAATTAAGAATCAACAGACTGACTATTTCCATGCGATCAACAACCTCATTAAGATAGGGTATCCCATGTCACTTGCTTAGAATATGGTACAAGACAGTAGTGGAAAGAATTATTCTGTATGCCGCTGCTATTTTTAGAACTAACATCTCTTCCTAAATTAGATGTTCACTACTCTCTTTATAGCAACACCAACTTCTTCTCATTTGCAAGGCTTATTACACCATGTCCACGGCAGCCGTGCAAATTATCGCAGGCCTCTAGATTTGTTAGTTGAACGAGAGGCTGCAGTGGTTAACGTAAGCAGGCTACGATGCACCATGAGCCTCTGGGGACAAATCCGTATTCATACAGATTATGAGTGTCACAAATTGCAAGCTCCTTGCCACCCAGCTAAATATAACCTTGTGGACTCCATCTACTGTAATAGAACACTGGACCTGGGATTGGCAAATGGTGTTTTCACTGATGGCTGTAAAACTCCAGGGGGCATGGGAAGCAGATTCTGTGTATTTTTTGAATACTTTCT
Organism: Stegodyphus mimosarum; assembly: GCA_000611955.2. Taxonomy (NCBI): domain Eukaryota; kingdom Metazoa; phylum Arthropoda; class Arachnida; order Araneae; family Eresidae; genus Stegodyphus; species Stegodyphus mimosarum. The sequence goes on along the minus strand of KK119251.1, from coordinate 92,182 downwards.
GAGCATTAATATATGAGTGGAAAAGAAAGCTCGCTTTTGAAAACTCCGTCTTCCAGGTGGAGCTCATAGCTATCACAGCAGCTCTTCTCCACCTGAAGAATAATCCCACAGTGCTCAATATCATCTTCACAGACTCAGCCTCGCTGCGATAGCTGGGATTCGTTCTCACATCCCTATCGTCAGCAGCATTAGAGATATTCTAACCCAAATGCCTCAAATCACAAAGAGCTCCACTCGTGTGTGCCTGTTCATACGGGAATACAAGGAAATGAGAGAGCAGATCTTATTGCGAAGGAAGCAGCAGACTCATCCATTTTACGAGGAGCCCCGACTCTCAGGCCAGTCTCGGACCTAAAGAGCCGGACATTCCAACTGCTCCTAAGAATATGGCAAGAACAATGGGATCAAGCCTTCACAGGGAGACGAGTATATAATCTCATTCCCAAGGTCAAGACAACAATCCTAAACAATGGTAATTATATAACATATTTCCTCACTGGTCATGGGCACTTCCTTTCATTCCTCTCCGCTTTGGCTTAAGAGAGGATGGCAACTGTGAATGTGGGGAAGAGGGTCATCCAGACCATTTTGTGTTTTCCTGCCTGCACACAGCGCTTAACAGCCTCAAGCAGCCAGGAGTCAGATTCTAGCCAAACTGGTTCCAGAATCTACAAAGGAATAGAGTTGCCCAGCAGAAACTGAAAACAGTAATTGACAACTGTAATAGCAGTTATTCTTCTGATGCTCGAAGGTAGTATCCATAAAGTACAAACTTGTGTCGTATCTAACACACAGTAGGTTCTAACAACATCATTTCTTAGCATAGTGTATTAGAATTAGACATCACACTCTCAGTATGGCATTAACTATTCTTGAACTGGCACATTTATTAACCTGAAGACAGATTACTTGCTATCAAATTCGCTGAAACAACCTTATATTTGGTGTACATTTACAAAAAAACACTCAATCGATTTCGAGGGCAGCTACAGGTCCCTCCTCATCAGGAGAACAAAATATCTAGAAAGGGAAAGAAAGCTGAGTAACGGCTTTATATACTCTTGGGTAGAACAACGCGCGAGGGGGCAACGCCATCTATCGGCAAAAATAATCATCAAGAATTATGTTAATAGAATTTTAAAAGCGCTAGGAAGGACTGGATTAGACTTAAAATCGTTCACTAAACTTGCTAAATCTTTGTGAATATGAAAAGCCTCAAGAAAATCCAATTCACCAACGGAAGAAGCTTTTTGGATAATTTTTGCAGATCCAAAGTCAAAATTATGATTAAATTTCCAACTATGATACGCTATTGAAGACTTGTTAATTTCGCCCTTTCGGACATAAGATTCATGTTCCTTGATACGAAACTTTAACGCTCTTTTTGTTTGGCCAATATATCTCAAGCCACACTGACACGATATACTATAAATTCCCCAAGAATTAAAGTCAGAAACAGAATCTTTTAGAGTCGAACCGTGAATTTTATTGATAGGGGAGAAACTGACCTGAAAATTGAATTTGTGGAGAATCCGTGCAACCTTATAACTAACAGAAGGATAAAATGGAAGCACGACAAAGTCATTAATATTATTTCTAACAGTGGAATGTCTTCTATGATGGGAATCTGAAAACTTTTTAACAGCTTTATCAATGATCACGGGAGAAAATCCTCGGTCAATAGCAACTGCTTTTAAATAATTAAGTTCATTGGTAAGCAAGGATTCTGTGGAACAAACTTTGAGCGCGCGAAATACATAATAGTAAAAAGAAGCCATTTTTTGCTTAACAGGGTGGCATGACTTAGCATGGGGTGGTAAACAAACTGCAAAGGGTTTACGGTACACAGTAGTGCTAAAATCAATTTCATTGCGGATTATAAGAATATCAAGGAAGGGGAGGGAATTGTTGGATTCAATTTCAAGAGTGAATTGGATGGCTGGATCAATTGAATTTATAATAGATAAAATCTCGGATAAATCGTCTTTATTACCATCAAAAAGTGCGAAAGTGTCATCTACATAACGAATCCAGAGACGAAAAGATAGTTTATCAAATAATTTTACCTCAAAATAGTGCATATAAATGTCAGCAAGTACAGGACTGAGAGGATTACCCATAGCTAATCCTTCAATTTGACGATAATATTCATTTTGGAAAACAAAGTGGGTTTGACTGAGAGAGACTTTAGTAAGCGAAACCAACTCATCAATTTCAGTATGTGTGAAATGGAATTCCCTAAGCCTAGTTTCAAGACATTTTAGTGCTCCTTCGACTGGAACATTAGTAAACAGTGATTTGACATCAAATGAAACCATAATGGAACGCAGTGGAGAAATACCTTTAAGTTTATCGATGACTTCAGAAGAATTTTTTACAGTGTGAATATTGTTAGCAAGTAAAGGAGAAAATCTGGAAACTAAATATTTGGCCAAAGGATATGATGCTGTACCTATGTTGGAAACAATTGGTCGAAATGGAATCCCAGTTTTATGGACTTTAGGGAGAGCGTAAAGCCTAGCACAGTTAGCAATAGGTGGAATAAGTGATTTCTTCAACTGTGTTGGGAGTATGTGAGAAGATTTAATAGTTGTTTTAACTTTTGTGAGGTCCGAAGTTGAAGGATCTTTACGGATCGAGCAATATGGGCCTTCATTTATCAGTTTAGAGACTCCAGCAATATATGTGGGTTTGTCCATAACAGCGATCTGTCCGCCCTTATCAGCTTTAGAAATAATAATATTAGTATCAGAATGAATTTCACGTAAGGTCTCTCTTTCCTTTTTGGTAAGATTCAAACCCAAAGATTTGTTATTAAAATTAACGTTATGAGTAATTAGGTGGCGGATTGTATCCTTCTGCGTTTCTGAAATTTTGGAGAATTTGAAAGCTTTTTCAATAGGAGCGATGATTTGAGGAACTGAAGGTTTAGATGTCTTTGAAGAGTTGAAGTTATATTTTAATACTTTTAACTGATCCTCCAAAAGATTCTTGTTAGAGATATTAACGATGGGGTGAGCGTTTACAGTGGGAAGATTAACTAGATGGGTGGGACCAACCGACTGGTGTGTGAGCTTGAGGAATTTAGAAATAAGCACATTTTTATGCCATTGACAAACAGTATCGGTTCTAGACCAAGATGCATGATCAAATGAGGAAAAATTTACAGTTGAATTAGCAATTTTTAAATGGAGGTAATTGAGAGATTACTTGCTCTGCAAAGCATAGCAGTATGTACTTTAGAACTATATACGATAGTTCAGTATGTCAGCAACAGAGTGTAATCATAAAGTAAATATGTCAGCTCAATATGTACTTTTGTATTTATACAGAGCCAGGTTTTCATACACAAATTTTGTTCTATATCTGAATGCTGTACTGTATCTGTACATGTTAATATCTTTTTTTTTTATAGTACCCTAACCTTTACTGAGGATAATATGCTTCATGTAAACTTTAACTATCATGATAAAGTATATGTATAGACATATATATGAACATGCATAAGAGTATGTATACTTTTATTTGCTTCAGTATATATGTGTAATAAAGGTTCCATACATATTCAATATATCTGTGCTTACACACATATATATATATGTATATATCTGTGTCTTACACATATATATATATATATGTGTATATATCTCTGTCTATACATATATATATGTGTATATATCTGTGTCGGTTTTTATATGTATATATATTTTGATTATACCATTCTTCAAGTGCCTTATATGCACATCTATATATATTTTTTGCATTTAATAAATGTTGTCTGCTCTGCCGGGACGACCCAGGGCTGCGGCCTGGCAGCTGGTGGCTAACTCCCGTTGGGTTGGTAACCAATTCTGCATGGATATATCAAGTATACCTGGGTTGGAAGCCAACTCAGCGGTTTACCACCACTAACCACTATACAATCTGGGTGGCCCGTCTTAAATATGTATGGAATATTTATTACTGTTATCTCTGATGATTGTTGGACTATAACAATTATTTTTTTCTCCTTTTCAAGTAATGTCTGTCTCTTTTGTAAGTAGCATTGGGTTTCATGTGAAAAATACCACTTCTATTTACATGCTTATCTGCTCAACCCATTCACTCTTTACCTGAAATAAAGGTTATGTAAAAGGTAGGATGGATATCTCTTTCTTAAATTAGAAGGGATAACTTTTTGGTGTCATCATTTATGCAGTCGATGCTTTACTTAGCCATCATGAGAGAGAAACTGAATCAGAATAAATATTCGACTCCTTTTTTGATTTTATATTGTATCATAGATATAATTCAGGGTCTTTGCCTGAATGGTCAAAATGCAGAATCCATACTTAGAAATTAATTCTATAGTATATGGATTTTAGAATGTTTCAGCCAACAGGCTGTGTCTAACAAAATGTGGCATGTAGTAAGCTGAGTAGTGACTTTCTATTTCAGTGATTTTCAGATTTCAGATTATACCAAATTCAGATTAGAGATTGGCAGATATGATCAGTAGCTTCAGAAGAGCAGAATGTGAAAAAGAAATGAAATAATCTGCCATCAGACTATTATTTGACTGACTTGGCTTCTTATATAAAATAGAAATCATTTACAGCAGTTAACAAGGTTGTCTGACAATTTTAGTTGACAACATGCATAAAACTAACCATCAGAACCTGTAAGTACTCTGTAAATGGTTAGGTAGGATTTATGATGTTATTTATAGTAGACTAGAATATGGCATTTATTTGCAGAATTTGAAATCTGAAACAGAAACTGGCTATATTCTGCATTTGAAGGGACTTAATGTTTTCACTTATTTTTTAGGTGGTGGTAATAAGCATATGTGTTTTTCCATTCATAACATTGGTTATATATACGGTCTGGCCTTGGAATTAAGGAGTGTTTGGTGATTTCTGACTGCTTATTAAGTTTTATTTCAAGCAATTCTTTTTCCTATTTGCGTTGTTGTAACTTTTGTATTTAGACTCATTTATGGAGTTTGTGTATATCCATTTTTATAAACAAATTATGTGTAGGAGAAAATGTTTATTGATCTTGAAATAACATTAGCATACTTCTGTAAATTATATGCAGTATCACATCTGCATTTAAAGTATCAAAACATAGTCAACTGACTTTCTATTATGTATTAATTTCTAGACATTTAGATGTGTCTCATTCCGGTGATCACCCACTGTATTATGAAAATCCTAATGCAACTTTGAAGTGTATAGTTGATAATCTTGAAAACCTGGTGTCTCTTGATATATCTGGCACAAACCTTGCGGGTGGTAGAACTCAGTTAAGGGATGACAGAAGTGTTAGAGATGACAGGTAAAAAACTTTGTAATAAGATTTTTTATTTTGTTAATGCACATAAGTTCTGTAATTATGCTTACATATATTTAAAATGTCATTATAAGTTGTGAGCTGTGGAAACTTGGCAAAATTAATCCGTGAAATAAAAGAATTATTTACTTATATGTTCAAAAAGATCCTGAAAAATAATTGTAGTGTATTTTTATTTGAAAGCATTACCTAGTAATCTTCAAAGTAGAATCTACCATTAATACTTGTTGCCTGATGTTCCTGAAATTACTGAAAAAAATGTTTCTTTAGATACTTATCATAGATTTTTCATTGCATTCTTTTAATTAGTTTGAATTTCATAAAAATGTTGACCATATAGAGTCATCTTGATATATTTTTTGTCACTGTTTTGTCTATAATAAAATGTCGAGGAACCTTGTGAACTGTGTAGCGAATTTTCGCTGAGTTCAAGCAATAAGAATTTAGACTTGAGAAGGGTTAAAATACCCTTTTTCACTCACAGAACTGATAACATATGGCCCTTTCTCGGGTAGACACAAATATCTAATGTAAGTTGGCCCTTAATTTAAACTAGCCGGCAATTATCAACAGGCATGTACAATACGGCTGCACATAGTAGGTTCAAAAATGAAATAGCCAGAAGGCAAACACGTACCACTAAGGACTGCTAAGCATTCTCTCTTTTGAAGTAAGTAGAACTTCCTTTAAATGCTGCTTCTACTCATTTGCATTCAACGCGATTCTAAAAACTCATTCTGGTAGGGAGTTGTGAGAAACAAGAATTGAAAGGAAAGGGTTTCAAAATTAAAATAACTGTTATAAAATTAAAATATACCTTAGATTAATGGGGGAAGGGGGGAACAGCAGAGTCAAAAGACAACAAATCTGGCAAATAAGGTTCTTATAGTATGACATAGATCTGATGCTGATCAAAGAATCCCAGGTGTTATTGCTGGATTGCCCTTAAATCTTGTTTATGCTACAACATGAATTCTGCTATCCTGCTCACTTGATGCATTTCTTTGGTAGGGAATACACTAGTGCCTTGTGGCAGCTAAATCATTGCAAGTTTTATTCATGAGACATGACTTTTTGAACAGAGGCATACATTGAATTCCTAGTTATCCTCATGCATTGCTTCTTAAGAAACGATATTTGGGGGGACTTGTGATTTCTTTAGAAGAAATCAATGACTGGTGATTAACTTTCTTTGAATTCTATTTGCTTATAATCCATTCATGGTAAACATTTGAGGTATAGGAAATTAAGATTTATCTGAGGCAGGTTTAAATAGCTATTAATTATTTCTTCTTAGATCATTTATTTATAATGCTAGCAAGTTCTTTTTTTGCTTATAATTTTTGCTCATTTAGTAAAAGATACATAAGAAAATACAGTAAAGTCGCTTGTAATTGGCACCCATTTAACCGACAATAACTCTTGCAGGTCAAATTTAAACCTGAAATTTAGGTCTATGTGATTAAAAAACATGCCACCGACTAACAGTCTGAAGACTTCGATGTAGAAAACTTTTTTAATGCATCAATGTGTGAATTTTTAACCCTCTGGATTGCATGGGGTTTTGAATCTGCTTATGAAAACCTGAAATGAAACAGCATTTAGTAGCCAAACTTGTATAATTACTTATTTCAGTATATGCTTTCAAAAACTTCCCTTCATTAACATGATATTTACGTTATTAAAGAAAGTAAGAAAGCAAAATGTTTTAAATTATAAGCTTATATATACCAGGAGACAAAAGTTCTCATAATCAGATAAAGGTGGTCATGCCACTCAGAAGGTTAAACTATTGTCCATGAATTTCATAAGCTATTTACATTGAAAGAAGCCATATTTACTTATGTTTTGGAAAGATATACAGAACATTTTGTGTCTGTTGGTATAAACTGTGATTTATGATCATTTTTGTAGATGATGAGTTGGGTAATGAAGATTCTCTTCGTTTTAAAACATGTCTAGTGTTCATGTCCAAGATCTTGGATTTAGTTACATGTTTAAAGAACATTAGTGTTAATAAAGAGGAAGTGCAGGCTTGGTTGGATGAAGAGGATTCTGTGCTGTTGAACCCTCTCAAGATGATGACGGAATAATCATACTTGAAAAGGAGAAAATTGAAGGGGAGGATGAATGTGAGGATGTCACATAGAATAAAAGAGTTATCTGGAAGGACGTTGACAAAGGAATGCAAACTTCCATAAGATTTGCCAAGTAATGTGTCTGCCAGCACATGTCATGAAAATTTATTGTACATAACAGCAAATTTTTAAAACTATGGTGATAGTCTTTTAATCAGATGGACATATGGAGTTATATGGAATCATACTAAGAAATTTGTAACTTTCCTGTAATAATAGATATGGTAATTTTAAAATGTTTCTCAATTTTATCTTTCTAAAATATAAGCTCATGTATATATGTTTTAATTTGAAATAATTTGTATGTTTTTTTTTATATTTGTTTAATAATGTCTGATTGATCAGAAAAACATGAGTAGCGAATTATGATTGCTGCAATTTCTACGGATGATACCACAGAACATGAATATATGTATATTCAATCAATTATTTCAAATATATATTCAACTGCCTGGAAAAATCTCTTGTATGCAATCATATCTGTTGCTGCTGATTAAAATGGGTTCTACTGTATTTAGCATGTTATTCATAACTGATAATCTATCCCATCTAATTTTATATGAATAAAAGAGTAAAATAATAACAAAATTGCAATAGAAATTCAGGTGCGTAATTTTTAAATAAAGTTATAAAAGAGTGTTCTTTTCAATATTTTTATATGAAATTGTACTTTTTGAATATTAAAACCAAAAGCATATTTATTAGTTAAAATAGGTTTCTAAAATATTCATACAAAATCTTCCCCTCCTCGAGGGGGGAAATGAAGTGTTGACTTTATTAAGAACAATTGCATATTACTCTACCTTGGGGAAATGAAGTGTTGACTTTATTAAGAACAATTGCATATTACTCTACCTTGTTTTGTTGCAACCTCTGTTTGTATTGGACAGTAAGGTACCTTTTTTTTGAAAAGACAGTAATGAGCATAGATTTTTTTTTGAAGAGGCAGTTATTGATGTATAAAAATAACTCAATAATTAACAAATTAAAAAATTAGTTAATGCCATATTTGTGGTATACTAGATTTTTTAGTTGCTTTTTAGCATATAAAACTATCAGTGGATTTATTTTTTAAAAATAAAGTTATATTTTTAGAATACAATTCATTAAAATTCATTTGATTTTATACTGGTACTAACTAATTAAGCTAAAAGAAGAAAATTTATATTTGTTTTTAATATTTCAAGGTTATTAAAATTGGGATAATCTTTATCTTATTAACTAAAAACTGAAATAAATTTTGGTACTGCCATTAATGAGATGACTGAGTGCAATGGTTCTTGCTCAGTCCTTCTATGTATGCTGGTAAAAAGCTCCACAGTCATAGTGCTTTAAATGCTCCACAGTCATAGTGCTTTAAATGCTCCACAGTCATAGTGCTTTAAATGCTCCACAGTCATAGTGCTTTAAATGCTCCTCCTTCCCCCCCCCTTTTTTTTTAAGACTAGACTAGGAAATCTATAAATAGGGTAGTGGCTAGTAAATTTTGTAAAATGTTAGTCGTAGAAGAGAAAGGGGTAAATAATTGCCTTGTGTAATTTTCAAACTCTGAAATTTTTTTAATTTTTTTTTTTTTTTTTGTCTTTTTTGGAAAACTGTGAGGAATATTTGTAGTTCGTGGATCACAGACTGAGAAATGTTGATTCAATCGAATGAAATAAATATACAGCTGTATCTTGGGGGGAAAAAATCTTTTCTGTATTGTACTTGAACCTCTTTAATGAGCTTAAGGTAATGTACAAATTAAATGATGAAACATCGCCCCCCTCACACAAAAAAGGAAGTTGATTAGCATTTTTAAATCTACCTAAGAAGTGACTAATAAATGTAATTTTAAAAAAATCATATTAAGATTTAATTACAATAATTATTATGTCCTGTTATTAATTTTATCAGTTGCTCTTTTTAAGTTTCACTACATGTTAATACATTACATAATAGATTATTTAGTATAAATACCATTGTTCTGATTCTTTCTTCAAATTCATTTGTAAACATAAATAATTATTTTATTCATAATAATATAAAAACTTTAAAAATCAATATATAGTACAAAGTCCAAAATTTGGACATGAAATAGCCAGACCTCTAGACCACCAGTCAATTAATAAATAAATAAATAAAAGAGAATAAAACAATTAAAAAAATCTCCTTTTCTGCCCAAAATATAAGAATGCAGAATAATATTCAGTAAAATGGAGCAGGTGTTTATAAATGTGATATTTCTTCAGATTAACTGAGATTCCTACATGTTGCTTTCAAACACCTGCTGGATGGGGAGTTGAGCCATAGCCAATAACTGTGCATTGATTGGTATTATGTTGATGTTGCCTAGCATTACACTTTTGGTCCTTGAATGGTTGTTTGAGGAATGGCATTATATTACAGCATATACAGTTCTAAATTGAAAAAAATTGCCACCTCTTAATTCTGACACCTGGTACAATCCTGTTGCCTCTTGCATTATTCCTGTTCGAGGGCTAGCATTCTTCTATCTGATGTAAACAAAGTTGCGATGTTGCTATATGTACATGTTATTTTATTAGATTAAACTGATGATCTAAAATCGAGAATTGTCAAAATTCCTATGATTCTGGATTTTGGACTTTTACTGTATAAAAATTATTTATTGAGCTTTAAGTACAAATTTGCATTTAACTTTTAGTAACTTCTGAGTGGGAAGAATAATCTGTAATTTTGCTAGCGTGATGCAGATTGAAGGAAAATTTTATCCATGGTTGCAAAGCAAAGATTCAATGACCTTTATAGAGAATGTTCTGTGTTTTTCTAAAGACAAAGAATATAAAGCTTTATTCAAAGAATAGAACTTGGGCAGTATTTATGCTCAAACAAAACATAAAACTAGTAAAGATCAAAATCTCATTCCTTAAAAGACAGCCTAACTTTGTAGTCTGAAGCTCATACGATGCATTGCTTCTTCTTTTCTTAAATAGCAAAAATGTCAAATTTTCTGTTATATCATATGACTTGAATGGAACTCTGTCTCATAGTTAAAGAATTCAAATGTTAGTTAAAGAATCCTTTCATGTTCTTGGTTCAATGGCCAGTAACATCATATGGTGTCTTAAAACTTGCTTTCGTGTCCGTGCTCGCCTAGAACTGGGTTCATACCTGTTTCACAGAACCTTTATTTTGAACATAAAAAAAAGTGGGGTTGAAAATAAAAGTAACATAAAAGTGTGTTTTTTTATGGATAGAATGTGAATCCTAACATCCTAAATGTGGAGGATTTTAAGGATTGGTAAATGGTTTGTTTAAGTTCCAGAAATTCTGGAAAAAATTTGAAAAAACCAAAAGCATATCAGTTAAAGATATCCATACAATTCCTTATATCTGATTTTCATAGGTTCATTATAACAGTATAAAATAATGTTTAAGTGTATAGGAAATTAGACGCAACCAAAAGGTTCATTCGCTATTTTGTTTCACCATTTTTAACAGCTCATTTTAAATATATAATTTTATGTTCGAAATCTTTAATTTCTGAAGGATTACTTCTTAACCCATTTATGCCTAGCAAGCCTATCATTAGTAAGCCTATCATAACTGCTTAAAACTAGTAAGCCTATCATAACTGCTTAAAATTATTTCAAATTTTTAATGGAAATCTGCATATCAAGATCAGATTGTAGTTTTTTTATTTGACTTTTATATTCTTCAGTTTTTAAAACATTGTTTTTAAATTTTTGAAACTTCTCTGATGTTCAGTCTTAAGTTTTCAGTTTGGTATGCATTTTTTAAAAAACATTTTACATCTCATATTTAAAAAAAAAAATATCTTTCAGTGAACAACCTATTGAGGTGCCTGTAACAGATATACCAGGCTTGGCCAGCCGAGTGAGGAGGCCACTTGAATTTCTAGGACTCTTGAACACTGCTCATGATGCATGTTATCGTCATCACATACCTGCAAAAAGGGTAAAAATTCACCTTTACATTTTACCATCAAAATTCTTTCATTATAGTTTGCCATTGAAGTACATTTTTGAAAGCTTCTGATAAGGCTTTATTTGAATGGCAAAGTCTGAGAACCTGATTTGTTCATCATTGTCATATTTAAGAAGATTTTTAAAAATGCTTGCATAGCATGGTTTAAAAGTGAAAATAAATACACCTGACAGCGTATTGCTCCTACATCATTTTGGAAATAGAAATTAATTCAAATGAATTTGAAATTGTTTTTTTTTTCACAAACTTTCAAAAAATCAAAGAAGCCATCTATACTGAATCTTGAAAGTATGAAACAACTTCTCTTCAAATACAGTTAAAGTTTAATTATTTTATAGCTGCCAACTCTTGTAGTTTTTAGTTACTTCTCCCCAATTACCCAGTCTCCCAGTTTTTTAGTTTCAACTAATCAAAATCTTTTTCAGCAACAAATAAAATTAATTGAATTAATGAAACTAAGTCAGAAAATTTCATCCTCCCTCTCCATTTGTGATTTTCAACATAATATTTCGTATTGAATTTTATTTGATCTAACTTTTTTAATCTAAAGATTTGAAAAAGATTTGAAGAACATTTTTATGAAGATTCAACTGCTGTTTAATCACTTAATAGTTGTATTTAATTTTGTTTTGCATTAATATATAGTATGTCATCAAGTTTATCCACACAGTAGTGTATATACATTAATCATTAATTTTGATCATGTTTAAAGGTACTTTGATAAATTAAAGCTTTCCTTTCCTAGCCAGGATTTTCTCAGTATAAAAGTGTATAGAGTAAAATTAGCCAGAGAACATGATAGATTAAAGCTTTCCTTCCCTACCCAGGATTTTTGCAGTATAAAAGTGTTGAAAAATTATCCAGAGAACATAAAGTTAGAATATCGAATTAAATATTAATATATTTTGCATCAGAAAAATTAAATAGTTGAATAACCTGATTAATGCAGCGTAAGGTAAATTAAAGTTCAATTTGGAGTTCTTTTAAAATGGTGCCTTTGCACAGCATAAACCCCCCTCAGAAATTCCCAAGTGAGATCCTCCCAATTTTTTATACTTCAAAATTTCAGCTATGTTTTATGTTAATAAAATGCATAGTAAAGTTTTATACATTTAAAAGATTGTGATTAAAGTATTTTTTGAAGTTTTAATAATTGATTAAGTTATTGCACTCAAAAGGGCACTTTATAGGGTCAGATACATGGTCTGAATGTGCTGTATATAAAAGAAAATGGTTTTAAAGAATATCCTGTTTGTAAAAAAATTGAAATAATTTGTTTATTGAAATAATATTCAAGAATTAGCTTACCATACAATTTTGGCGAACATTTTTATCTTCTTTGTGACTAACATTTTAGTGTTGATTTATAAGTATTTGACCATAGAATTTTGAATCTGTTGGGTAAGTTTGCATAGTTTTTGTTAGATTCTAATGTAAGTAAATATCTGGTGCTGATATAAGCAAATATTTGATGCTGTCATTAGCAGATATCTACTGCTGACGTAGCCATGATGATATAGGTAGATGTCTGGGTGCTGAACAGCTCAAAATAAGTTGAAAAATTATTTATAGCTTTTTTAAAAAAAGAGCCAGTAATTTTTGTAAGGCAGGTGGTTACTTCTGCCACTTAATATTATGAGTTGCTTAGATTTTAAAAAAGAAGTTTTAAATTTAGTCTTGATCTGTAGTTTTGTTGAAACCATGTGTTCTTTTGTTACTTAATGTTTGTTTGCTTTGTAATGTGTTTTGGTTCCTTATGTACTAATTACTCCAGTACTAATTAATTTCAGTTTTCTATAAGTTTGATTAATTGTAAATTTTAGGAAATTATTCTTTATGAATTATTTACAGATCACCCTGTGTAAGGTTTTTGATATTTCATAACTATGCAGTATTTGTGAGTGTTCAAAATTGCTATTATGTATTGGGAGGGGAAAAAAATGTTCTTTAAAAAAAGTCATTCTCCTAAATTTCAGTCTTTTGTTTGTTTCTTTCTTTCTTCGTCTTTTTTTAAAGTGTTATTTTAGTCATGCTGCAATGACTTATTTTTATTGCCTGGATCACTAATTTTTACAAATCGTTATTATCTATGATGGCATATGATATTGCCATTTTGTTATTGGGTTACTCAGTTTTAGTAATTTTGTTTTGAAAAAATTAAAATTTTACTAACATTGCCAAAAAAACCAAAGAAGTAATAAAAACATGGTACATAAGCAAAACGTATTGTTTCCAAAAACAGGCTTAAAAATTTCTTAGAAATTACAAATATTCAGATTTAATGTCATTTGAAAGATGTTGCGCATTTTGATTAGTAAATGAATTGAATACCTTTAAAAACAGTAACTTCTTGTAAAATAATTAAGATGTGAAAAGAATGTATGTTTAGTTGTGAAAAGAAAGAGTATGTGTTGGAAATAGTTAAATAATGTATCACATTTTTAGTAAATGTGTTTGCTGTATAGCAGTAAAAATTGAAATTAAGCATAAAATATCAAAATTAATCATAAAAGCTCATGTTATTTTTATTTCTGTATTAATAGGGTCTTAGTATGGGCAAAATATGTTATTTTAATTTCATATAAGCTAACAGTCTATTAAGAACAGTATCATTTTGTAAGAAGTAAAATGGTATGAATAATTTGGGTAAATTTCTGCTGATTTCCCACTAGGGGCTGACAGTGCCAGATTTACATATAAGCTGAAGAAGCTATAGCTTAGGACCCCCACACTTTCTTGGCCTCCCCACACCGAAAAATTGCAACATATCCCATATAAGAAAATTGATTTATATCCTTCATAAAGGGCCCCATATCTCAAATAGCTTAGGATCTCGTCAAATCTAAATCCAGTCTTGGGGGCTGAACAAGTAAGATTTCTGAATACTGTTAGCAGTTTGGTTCAAGGTTTTCAGATGAGTGGTCTTATTACATGGATGTTATTATGTCCCTATGTGTAATATGAATGCAGTGTAGTTTACTTTGTAAAAATCTTCCACGAGGGCATTCCTTCTCTTAGACAGATAGCTTTAGTGTGCTTTGCTCTTATCTGATAATGCAAATGTGTTAATGAGTTTTCATCCTCTAGCAAAATAATTTTTTAAATATCTTTTATGCTCTTAAATGAAAGAAAAAATAGGTAAATAAATATATATTTACTGATTACAAAAACCTCAGCAATAGATTTGCCCCAAATGGAATATTATAATGTTATCTAAGATAAAGCAATCAGTGCATTCCACATATTGTACTATTGGATTCATAATGGGGGGACGTTGGGATAGAATTAACTTATTATATTTAATTCTGATTTTTTAATTTTGATTTCATGTTTGTGAAAAATGCATTATTACATATTAAGGAGTATTCATGTATGTACATATAACAGTGTTTGATATTTCAAACTCTGTTATGTAATTAGTGTCAGATTGAAAACATTGGTGAAGTTTTTAAACTAAGCTATACAATCTCTAGAAAATTTTAATTATTTTATAAATTTCAGATAGCTGGTGATGCAACAGAAGAACAGATTTTAACTGCTGGACAGATGTATTGTGCACGTGAGTATATGATCCAGAAAGTATTAAATGATCTATTTCACATTTTCCGGTTTTCTACATGTAACAATACTAGACTGGCTTTGGATGTTATAATGGAAGCTATGCGAATTCATCTAAAAGTGAAACATATTCAAGTATCTGGAAGGTGAGTTATTTTAAATTTAAAATTCATATGGTTCAGAGTTATATTACACCAGTGGCTCACAATCTTTTTCTTACTAAGGTCATAATAAAAATTTAAAATTTTAGAAATCATCAAGAGCATGTATAATTTTTGAAAAAAAATTACTTATTTACTTTTCTAATTACCATGTTCTAATACCAAATAAGTAAAATAGTTATGTTTTGAAATATAGTACATTTATATAAAATAAAGACTGTAGATGCAGGTTATAACTTAAAAGACTAAAATTAAAAGAACGTATATAAAATAATGCAAAATCAAATTACAAGTAATTGTTGTTATTCACTTTCTGTAATCTGCACATCGTAAATATTAAGGTTTGTGTGGGTTAATGAATTTTGTAGATTACAGGCTTTAAAATTTTCTGAGTTTTGTCAACACTTCTCCATTCATCATTTTTGCATTAAATTTTGACTCTTAGTTTGTAAAAAATTATTGAAATCATACTTTGGGAAGAATTATTTAATCAGGATCTATTGAATTAGGGGGGGGAGTGGAAGTGTATTTAGATACAAAGAAAATGTCAGTGTTTGTGAAAAGTGTTTTTGGGAGAGAAAAGTATTAATTATTGGGAAAACTTTTAGGAAAACTATTCTAAAAATGCATGGAAATATTTTATTTAAAAAAAAGTGTATATCCTGAATAAAAATTACTTTTTAAATGCCTTTTGTGCTCTTAAATTGGAGGAAACATAGGTAAATATTTATACACTATGTAAAAAATCTCGGGAGTAGATTTTTCCTAAACTGAATGTAATCATGGTATCTATGCTAAATCCATCAGTACATTTCATGTATGTATTGTTGGATTTGTAATAACCACTAGTCTGTAGAAGTGCTAGAACTGAAATTTCAAATTTATTAAAATACCTTTTTTTGTAACATTGTTACCATGTTTTCAATTTTTAACACTAGATAAATTTTTGTTAGATCTTAAAAAGGAATGAATCTTAAGAAAAAAAAAATCATCTCTGTTTGATAGTAGAGCAAACAATTATATTTGTTGCATGGAATGTAAACGAATCATCTGAGAGATGTATTTTCATTTAAAACTCAACATTTTTTATGCCTATTAACAACACAATCTCAAAATTAATTATAAAATACAATAGAATAAAAACTCAAAGCTAATGATTTGTCTATAATAAAACTTTTGCAAATGCCTGAACTGTGTGATAGGCAATGTTAAACAACTTCAGTAATAATATAAAGTGCCTTTTTTAATGAAGTATGTTAAAAGTGTTGTGTGTTTTTGTTAAAAGGTTTAATTTATACATTAGACAAAATTACCACTAAATTTACCATACTCAATATTTCCAAATTCAAAATTAGTTTGTTTACAGCCTAGTGAATGCGGGGGTATTGTTATTCTACTGCAAATGCATGGATTAAATGCTAACTGTAAAATTTGACTTTTAAATCTTCTGCTAATTAGCTGTAATTGTATACATAATTAGAATTACTACCTTCAGTCTCAAAAAGGAGTAGCAGTCTTGAAAGATTGGTGGTGAGCTTTTGTATTGACAATCATCATGATTTATTAATAGCATACCTCAATGGATTTTTGATGTCATTCAGGCAGAATATGGCCTGTTAAGCATTAACTGGCAGAATAAAGTTATCTTGCATAAAACTCTGGTGTCTGAACAGTAGTTATAGTATGTCATTACATACACTTAATAATTTGTCTAACATTGTGTTTTATATTTACTTGTTATTTATGAATTCTTTCTCTGTTTCAGTGCTTCATTATTTTATGTTGTGAAAAATGAAGGTAAAGAACTTTTCAACATAAAAATGCGGAGGTAAGTATTGGCATGCAGGATCTAATTTGCTTTTGTGATCAATTGTCTTTAGGTATTTATGTAGTTAATTGTTATCTGAATTGACATAAATTTTAGTTGGAAAAAATTCATTATTGGCCATTGCAGATTCTCGCAAAACCCTTTCCCTCCCTTCCAACCACTTTTCAAATGCTGATAGTTTGCAACTCCAGACAACCATAGCTGTGATTTTACTTGCTTAAGCTGCCCCCCCCCTAAAAAAATCCTAACAGGAAACTACAATATTTATTCAAGTTATTCTTAATCTAGTTCATGTAATGCAGGGGGCACTTTTTTTAAAATTAGTTTTATAGTTTCAGAAGTATAAATTTCAAAGTGATAAATAATACTTTATCACTTTACTTCATCTACACATACCATACTATATCATTTTGAAAGTGATAATGCTTTATCATTTTGAGTATTTCTTTTAGCATTTTAATGTATTGTTTAGAAACTTCATTTTTTTTTTCATAATTTTCTTCAGTAATTTATGATATTTGTTTCAAAGGTATTAAAAGGTTTAATTGACTCATTCTTTCAAAATCTCAGGCAGAGCCATTAACCTTTCCTTTCTATAGAAATAAAAATGAGAATTGAGTATTTAAAGTATAGAAGATAGATAGTGTAGTTTCCAGGTCTAATATTCTTTTCAAATCTTCTTGGAATGCATTCTGTCTTAGTAAGAATCCACAGTTTGTGAATAAGTGAGCCGTGTATTAAACTTGATTCACACATGCAATAAAACATTTATTTGAAATGAATATTATTCCTGTTATTACAGGCGGGTAACTTTTTTCCCCACTCATTCGAAACATAAATGAAACATTCTCTGTGTGTAGTACCACCTATCTAATTCTCTACACATTCCCTCCACCCTGGAATGAACTAGGTTCATCATAACTCAAATTTTCATACCTTATAGTATCACATGAATAATGTTCAGATTATTACATAAATCTAATAAATTTTAAAGCTTAAGCTAATGACTAGCAAATTGTACAAATCTTTGTTAAATATCTTCAATTAAATTTTGAAAAATAATATTATAAACATAAAAAAACTACATGACACTTGCACATAATACTGAATTATAATATTCAAATGTTCAGTAACAGATTTACAAACAGATTTATATAACAGTATTAATAATTCAGATAAAAGTTTGTTAACTTAATCATAGTCCTTTTAAAGCCAATCGTAAAGCACTTTGTATTTCAAGTGGATACAGGAGTTGGACTGATCTCCGAATGATCCCATCTTTAGTTTTAATACTATAAGCTTTTATGTGTCCATCATGGCCGGGCAAGGCTTCAATGATCTTAGCCATTTACCAGATGTTTCGTGGAAAATGTTCATTGCCTATCAACACTAGATCATTAATTTTGAAATTTTGGACTTCTTTCGAGTTCTTTTCGATGTGTTCCTGATTGTAAGTTCATTTCTTCACCTCTACCAGAATAAATTTAGTAAGTTTTCTCTGTAATTAAAACATTTCAATAAAATATCCTTGTTTGAAAAGTCTGAATTATTCAGTTTTACATAAGTTAAACTCAGAATTCTTTCTGCCAAGTAAGAAATGTGCAGGTGTTAAGAGAAATGGTTCTTCTGGCTTTGTGTGGGTATACGTTAAAGGTTATGACTCCCTCAGTTTTGATCAGAATTGTTCCTAATTCTTTTTCATTCAATGAAAATCTTTCGATCGCTTTCTTCAAACTTGTTTTTAACTTATCTGACCATCCTTTCATAAAATCCACCCCACCATTCTCCTCTTTTATTGATTTTTTTTCATTTGTTGGGATTAAAAACTATTCCTTTTTATGAGGGTGATTAATGAATCTCAAATTACATTAGAAGATAATATATTACATGGTAGTAATTCTTTTAATCTAATCATACTTTAAGATTATAGTTCTTGTTATTGTGATGGCCATGTATTCAATTCCATATATTTCAAAATATCTTTTAGAAAAAAACAGAAATAGAAAAGCAAGAAAGTACTTTTTGTAACTGCTTGTAACATTTGACACAGTTGCAAAACAAAATCATGCCATTCTAGTATTACTTTTGTTGCGCTCATATGCTTATTAAAATCATAGGTGTAAATTAAACAATTTTTTTTCTTTATGAAGCTGTATAGACTCTTCATGACTGTAAAGTAAATTGTTAATGTGTAATTGAATCAAAATTGATTTTTTTTTTTAGGAAAATCATAAAAGTTTTACTAGATGCTATGTTCTGCCATTATTCTGATGTTACTGTAAGTCTATTTTCAGTATTATTTACAAATTTTATTTATATTTAAGTGTATTTGTTTACAAATTATTCTACCAATTCCAATTTTATGTGAAAAGACATGGAGGTCTGGGCATCTACTCAAAGAGATACCACAGCAAACAGAGACTGCCTCCTCCATATGCATCTCTTTCACGAATGTTGGCTGGATGATAACGGGTTCCATGTTCTCTCCAAATCAAACAATGCCTATTGTTGCATTGGAGGCTAAACCTGGACTAATTCGTAGAGAGAACAATCTTCCATTGATCAGCTGTACAGTGTACAATGTTGATTTGCCCACTTCAAACATTCCTCTTTATGACATGATGTAAGCAGCACACAAATGGCTGCTTACCCCATGTACAGACCTCCTTTGTGAAGCCTTCTGCGCATGGTTGATGCTGACAGCTACTTTCCAGTGGCTTCAGCAAGGGAGGTACTGAATCAAGTTGGAGATGCGGTTTTATTCCTTTGTGTGCATAACAACAAATATCGGTCATTAGCGCTCATTGTAGTGGGTTGTTGCTTTTGAATCTCCTGGATGCCAAATCTGTGTGGTTAGAAATATAACTATAACTACTGATCTCTAGAAATCATTAAGAGACCTATGGCCATTCTAAATAACTAAGTAGATGCCATACCACTGATGTAACTGTCCGAAGTTTAGCGTTCTGTATCAATGTATTTTTAGCTTGCCTATTCTGACCACATTTACCTTATGTGCTCATGCTTTCTGTGTCATGTTAGTCCTTCTTCAAGAACTTCCCTTACATGTGTGTTTTTATAATGAACCTGCGTGCATCACTTGAATATTTGAATTTTTACCATGCTGGTGAACTATTATAGTAGTGATCTAATTTTGAAATTTAGTATTTTATACCTAAATCACTCGCACCTGTGAATAATTATAAATTTTACTATCAGTTTCGGCAAGAGTTGGGCTCTTTGCCCGAGTACTTTGGTGATTACATCAGTCGTCCCCTGTATGTGTCAAGAATGACCCCTAGTACGGCAAATGATGACGAACAGTGGTATAGCTAGGGGGAGAAAGAGGGGGATCTGTCGCCGGACGCAGCTTCCAGGGAGAACCAAAATGATATTACAAAATTTTAGAATGAAATGTTTTTCATGTATGGCTGTTAAAAGGGGACGCAAAATCCTCATTTGTTCCTGGGTGCTGAAAACCCCTAACTACGGCTCTGTTGAGGAAAGGCATTTTCACAATTCAAGCATATTTCTTCCAACAGGCGGCGCAGTTTATGAGTTAGAACATTTGAAGAGACATTTAGAATGCTAAATACCCTAATTACACTTAATTTAAACACTGAGTTGCCTTCTTTTACTGCCAGGAAAATTATCTTTTCTTCTTTAACTTAATACTCTAAAACAAAGTGATTACAATAAGCGTAAAAGCAGCTAAACAGTTATTTCGGCTTAAAGATACAAAAAATAAAATATCAGCAGCAAGTTAACAACTGTTTCTTGCGGATTAATAATGCAACACTGTTTAAATTATTTATGAATTAAATATCAAATTAAAGTGAAGAATTTGGCTCCTGCGACTAATAAGTCTCATAACATATCATACATAAGGAAACTAAGCCCGCCAACAATCAGCATAGTATTATTATTATAGGTATAATCTGGAATTACAGCCCTTCCTGTTAAAGTTTCCAATACTTTCTCTCTCTTTATGCTTAGATTCTCGTTGTTTCCTAAAGTTTGTGAACCACAGAAGGACTCGCATTTCGTGTGTGACTTGTCCTGCATCTAGTCTCCGAATAACTCTCCATCACAGTTCTTCGGCCAAATGATGCCTGGAAGTCATTGTTATAAATTGGCTATCCCAGATTTCTTATCTCAGTATCACAGTGGAATTTGCAGGCTTGCTCTCAAACATGCAATTTTATGCCCTTCACAAATGCCGTATTTTGATTGCAGCGCATGAATATGTATACAGCAGTTTCACTCAGTAATTTTTACTTGACAACATATTCAAATTTTATACGGATTGGCTTATTTTTGAATGAATTATTGCTATATTTGTGAATTTTTCCTTAATTTTTGAAACCATTATATATGTGGCCTATTTGAAATTTTATCTACTTCTTTTTCCCATAAATACTTGTTCGGATTTTCTGTAATTAACTTGTGAGTTGGAAAATAAAGTGTAAAATATATTTTACAGTTTATTAATTGAATGGATTTTCATAATTAACTAACTTTTTGGGTTGGAAAATAATAATTTTAAATATTTTAAAATTTATTATTCAGTCTCTTATCTATTTTATTAACTTTTTCAATTATAAAAAATGCCTGAAAAATTGTAATGTAGAAATAATGAGTTGTTCTTTTTTGTTTTAAAACTAAGAATTTTGACCTGCTTTATGAAATATGTTTGTTACTGATCTTTTTCTTGTGTTGCACCCACACTGGAAATATTATCATTGCATTATAACTGTGTTTTCATTCTTACTAATGTCATAAAAAATTATTTTCAGTTGTGTTATTTTTTATTGAAAAAAAGGGCAAAGTGTTTTTATTATTGCTAAAGTTTCTTACTGTTAGATTTAACTTTAAGACTGTTAAGATTTTCTATATATGAATGTATCATGCATTAGGTTTCATAGTATAGTCTAAAGTTGTGGTTAAGTTGTGATATAATATTTATTTAAAATTATTAATTGTTAATATGTATGCATATTTATCATATGTATAAGATGTATATATTTATTACACATATTACATACCAGCACATATAGACACATATTTGATAGAATTATACGTATATTAGTCCATTAATGCATATGTTTTTCTGGAACTCTTCTTTTCCTCATGTGCATAAAATCATGATAAATTTCAACTAATATGCATGCAGGTCACAATCAGTCACATTTCTATTCTTGGTTTGTAAGGAATGAGAAATTCATAATGATACCCATATTTTCCCCCTGTTTTGCTTTATACAATGATTTTTGGTTAATACTTTCAAAGTGGTTCCCTTGATCAGAAACCTTGTTTTGCATGGTTTGCCTCTTTATGATTCAGCAATTGCATCTTCAAAAAAAAATAATAAAAAAAAAAAAAAAAAAAAAAAAAAAAAAGGACCCTCTGTAATCTTGGAAAGCAATTACATTGCTTTTCTGATTCTCAAGAAAATGCCATGCTTCAAATGAATCAACCATATTCATTCCTTCCTCTCTGCTGTTGAGATTTGTTGCAAACAGTAGTGATGGTCAAATTCCATTTTTTAGCCTTATATAAGAGGCAGCTTCTTTTCAGCTGTGAGTAGCTAACCTTAATCAAATTTAATTTAACTTTGTATTTAATTCTTTTATTCTCATCTTAAAAGGGTTTTGAAATTTGGATTTAAAACTTCTTATGTTGTAGCTAAATTCTTTTGACTTTTCTCATCAGTGCCAGCTGAACACTGTCTGTCTTGTACTTAACTCACTAAAAAGTTTCTGCGTCCCTCTTCATTCAAAACTGTTTTTGCTTGACTTCACCCCTTCAAAATTGACTCTGTCCCATATATTTTTTATCCAAAATTCCAGGTCTGCTATTTTGATGCTTGTGTTTTTTTGATATATTTTTACTGCAGAAGGAGTAGTACTATGCAATAAATTTTTGGCATTTCATTTCAGTACTGAACTTTCCAATTTGCAGGACATATCTTTGGTAGTAAATTTTCAAATCTTTGATCTTTTAATCTTTTGCGATAAGGCTGTTTGCCTAAGAACCCCGTAATTGAACTGTCATTGGTTGTTGATCAGGATTCTATGCACATGGACTGTGCTACAGTGATCTAAAGCATATTTT
>KK119251.1:44632-60325 GCA_000611955.2 Stegodyphus mimosarum | reverse complement strand
GAAAAAAAAAAAAAAAAAAGAGAATTTTATGAATAACAAATAGTTTTTGCGATCCAATTTTGTGTGCTTGTTTCATATTTTCTACTATTCTTATATGGCCCACCAGTAGCTGAGGGGTAAAGTCACTAAACACTGGTAGTTTGATCCAGGGTGCGAATCCTAGTGAACAGGTTGGATGTATGTGTGTTTTCTTGGTTTTCCTCATGTGTAACATTTATATGAGCCAGTTGCCCTTAGCCCCTCAGGGGCTCACTTTTGTGAGTACGGGTGTGGCGATCCCGAGGTACCCTAGCTCTTCAGGGGATCATCTTCTTGGTGAGACGGGTGTCACGATCCTGGAGCCCCAGTGATCTGTCCTCTTTTCCGTCTCTTCTCCTATGAACTGTAACTTCTCTCTTTCTTTCCTCCCTCGTGGTTTTCCTCTTTGGAGGTTGGGGCTCGTTATGAGCAACTGGAACAATCCTTGTCTCTAGTTTGTATGTGGCGAGAAAACCACCTGCGCGTTTGCCGTGCGCAGCGACCCGTGTCGTTGGAAAGGAGGATCCTGGTAGTTGAGGGGCGAGGTACTGTCCCCAACACACTGCTTTGGCCTCTGCTTCAGCTAGACGGGCGGCACTTCGTTGTCCTCACGAGTGTCAATCGGCTGGTCTCCCGACCTTGTGTCGGCGGCTTGGGGATAAGCTCTCGGGAGTTCCTGCTTTCGGGAAAGCCGACTGTGGGACTTCAGTTTGCGTATAGGTCCGGCTAGCCCTAACACAGGAATCTGTGTTCCCTTGTTGGGCTCCGTGGTGGGCGGGGCGGTTGGACCCGAATCTTATTTTCTTCTCAATATGGCGACTCATAATATTTTCATTATTCCTAAATCAACTGAAACTACCAAAGTCCTTCAAAGTACTGAATCGTGCGAAACATCCACTGTAAAAAAACTGAGAACAGATGCAAATGCCAATAACCCTAAAAACTGTCCACGTTTCCTTGTCATTTCTAGCACTTCTGGCCAGCTGCAAAAGTTATCACCTTTTGTAATCAGCAAATACATTCAATCTTGTATAGGTGAGCCTAAGAACATAAAGCGTCTCCGTTCTGGAGACTTGCGTATAGATACGACATCGGCCACACAGTCTGCATCCTTACTTCAAGTAACCAAACTTGGGCAAGTTACCGTCAAAGTAACACCGCATAAAACTTTGAACTATCGTCGTGGTGTAATCTCGAAAATCGACCTTCTATACGTTTCTGAAGAAGAGATCGAATCCGAGCTTGCAGATCAAAATGTCTGTGGTGCTAGACGGATCAAGACGCGTAAGGAAGGTCAGTTGATTATTTGGGCAAGTTACCGTCAAAGTAACACCGCATAAAACTTTGAACTATCGTCGTGGTGTAATCTCGGAAATCGACCTTCTATACGTTTCCGAAGAAGAGATCGAATCCGAGCTTGCAGATCAAAATGTCTGTGGTGCTAGACGGATCAAGATGCGTAGGGAAGGTCAGTTGATTAACACGAAACACGTGATCCTGACCTTCAACTCGCCTGATCTGCCTAAGAATATTAAGGCCGGGTATCTAAATATTCCCGTAAGACCTTATATTCCAAATCCCATGCGTTGCTTCCAGTGCCAGCGTTTTGGTCATACCAAGAACTCGTGCCGTGGCAAATTGACATGCGCGCGATGTTCACTGGTAGGCCACGAGAGCGAAAATTGCTCCGCTGTGCCACTGTGCATAAACTGCAAAGGTGACCACGCAGCATTTTCCCGATCATGCCCAAAATGGAAATTAGAAAAGGAAGTTCAGGCTGCCAAAGTAAATAACAACATCTCTTATGCAGAAGCTAGAAGGCTAGTACAAACAAATCAGATTCGACCAAACACCTCTTTTGCCGCAGCCGTTAAATCAACTAAGTCAATTGCAGTGCAAGTATCAGTCGGGACCAAACACTTCCAATAGAAACACAGGAGACAAATAGTAAAAACAAAAAAGAAAAACCAACACATTCAATTCAAAACAAGGAAACAGTAGTTGAAAGCAGACTTAAAAACAAAACTCAACATAAAAATGATAAAATCAGAAGCCACAGCAATAGCTCACACGAAGGAATGATATCTGAATCAGGTGATTCAGATAGTATGGAAGTAGAAGAGGGTCTGGAAATCCCCAAACATCTGCTTCCACGTAAAACAAAACAGCAACACCGAAGAAACAAACATTAATCAAAATGGCCACCCTCATCTCCTGGAACTGTCGCGGCTTTCACCAGAATTTGATCGATATAAAAAATGTTATCAATTCTCATCATCCTGTGTGCTTCGCAATACAGGAGACAAACCTGAAACCCGAAAAACCAGCAAAACTTCGGAGGTTTTCTTTCGTCAGGAAAGATAATATTGCAGGAGAGCGTGCCAGTGGAGGTGTAGGTCTCCTCACCTCTCTGGACTATCCATCACATGCACTTTCTCTGACGACGTCTCTCCAAGTTGTCGCTGTGCAAATAAATTTGAATATTGTGCTTTCAGTCGTCTCTTTGTATTTGCCTCCAAATAAGCACATTGACCAACAACATTTAAATGAGCTTTTAGAGCAGCTGCCTGAACCCTTTATGCTTATAGGAGATTTTAATGGGCACAGTCCGCTCTGGGGAAATAAAGACACCAATTCAAGAGGAAGACAAATCGAGCAGCTAATTGAAGATCACAACCTTTGTCTTCTCAATAATGGGCAGGACACATATTTCCACCAGCCTACAAGAACTTTTCACGCCCTTGATCTTGCCATCTGTTCACCATCTCTGTTGCCATTTTGTACTTTTAGTGTCGGGAATGATATTCACAACAGCGATCATTATCCCATTTTCGTATCTCTCTCACGAAGAGGAGCAAACCCCATGTCGAGATCCCCTCGTTTTATATATGAAAGGGCAGACTGGGAACTCTTCTCTTCTGTTGCAGAGCTCACAGCAAAAATGGTAGAAGATGTGCATATCGATGAGGCAGTAGAAGCAATTACGTATGCTATCCTTCAAGCAGCTACGCTCTCTATTCCAAAAACATCAGGAAAATTGCCTAAATATCCCAAACCATGGTGGAACCGCGATTGTCAGGAAGCAGTGAGAAAACAGAGAAAAGCCTGGGGAATTTTCCGAAGATACCCAACTGTGCGAAACCTTATAACATTTAAAAGAGCCAAAGCAAACGCGCGAAAAGTACGACGGCAGAGCCAGAGGGATTCCTGGATTTCATATGTGTCATCAATAACATGCTCTACGCCAAGTAACCGAGTTTGGGAGAGAGTTCGAAAAGCATGTGGAATTTACAAAGACCACTCACTTTCCTTTTTGGAAAAAGATGATCGAGTGATTAGCAGCATAGAAGAAATCGCGAATACTATAGGTGAGGCATTTGCTGCCGTTTCTTCCAGCAGAAACTACTCACCCGCATTTCTTTCTATAAAGCAGCGCTCTGAAAAAAATTCCATTGCATTCAACTCCTCCAACTCTGAGCTTTACAATAGAGATTTTACCATGTTTGAGTTAAAGAGAGCCTTGTTTCAGACACACAAATCTTGTCCGGGTCTTGATGGCGTTAGCTACGAAATGCTGAAGCATCTGTCCTATAAGTCACTGTCTGCCCTACTAACCCTTTACAATAGGATGTGGAATGAGCATACATTCCCCAGTGCATGGAAGAAAGCTGTTGTGATTCTGATCGCGAAGCCAGGAAAAGACCCACGGAGTCCCTCAAATTATCGGTCAATTGCCCTTACCAGTTGCGTATGCAAAGTGTTTGAAAAAATGGTAAACACCCACCTAGTGTATTACTTGGAAAAGAATAACATAATATCGCCTTATCAAAGCGGTTTCCGGAAGGGAAGGACAACTGTAGATAACATGCTCCTTTTGGAGACATCAATTCGAAAAGCTTTCCTTAGAAGGAACCATCTTGTCTCTATCTTTTTCGATATTGAGAAAGCTTACGATAAGGCATGGCGATATGGGATCCTTCGTGATCTTCATGACAGTGGCTTACGCGGCAACTTACCTTTTCTAATTCAGAACTTTCTGACGGGCAGAACGTTTCAGGTAAGGATTGGCTCTGTGATGTCTGAGATTTTCGAACAGGAAGAGGGTGTGCCTCAAGGCTGTGTACTAAGTGTAACTCTATTCAGCTTAAAAATAAACTCTATATTGAAAGAACTTCCTCCAACTATTTTAGGATCTTTATATGTTGACGACCTTCAGATTAGCTGTCGAGGAGCAGATATGAGACATATAGAGAGACAATTGCAGATCGCTTTGAACAGGATCCAAGAGTGGTCAAACAAACAAGGGTTTACTTTTTCCGAACAGAAGACCGTGTGCGTGCACTTTTGTAGGAAAAGAGGTCTCCATCCTGAACCTGAACTATATCTGAATGGATCAGCGATCCCGGTTGCGCCTGAAGCAAAATTTCTAGGGCTGACATTCGACCGTAAACTGACTTTCCTTCCTCACGTTTTAAATTTGAGGAAGAAATGTATGAAAATACTAAACATCTTGAAAGTCTTGGCGAACACGTCCTGGGGCGCTGACCGATGTTCTATGCTTCGTATATACAGAGCACTCGTTCGTTCTAGACTGGACTATGGCTCAGTTATATATGGATCCGCCCGGTCATCAGTGTTGATTAAGTTAGATCCTGTTCATCATCAAGCTCTGCGGATTTGTTCTGGAGCATTCAGGACATCTCCTATCCAGAGTCTTTATGTTGATTCTTACGAACCATCTCTCCATTTGAGGCGTGAGCAGTTGTCTCTTTTGCAATATTTTAACATTTTATCTCAACCTGACAATCCTAATAGGCTAGCTTTACTAGATAGCAGTTGTGAAACTTTATTTGAAGCACGTCCATCCTGTGTGCCTACCTTTTCTTTAAGAGTTCGCCCTCTGATCGAGGAACTCTCCCTGTCTGATATGGCCCCACAAGCAGTACAGCATTTTGAAATTCCACCTTGGGAAAATGCTCAAATCCAGCTTCTTGATATTTTCAATAATTACAACAAAACAACTACTAATGACACCATCTACCGACAAATTTTTGCTGAGCACAGGTATAAGTATAGAAATTACCTTTCCATATATGCAGATGGATCCAAGTCAACTTGTCATGTTGGAATGTCGGTTATATCTGGTGACCACGTGGAGGGCAGACGTTTACACGACGCTTCCTCAGTCCTAACCTCTGAACTGACTGCCATATATTATGCGCTTTTGTACATCTCTACGGTAGGCCATAAAAAATTCATTATATATACGGACTCCTACAGTGCATTGAAAGCCTTAGAATCTTTTTCCAGCACCGAAAATCCTGTGGTAGTGGATGTACTCAAGCTGAATATAAAATTAACAAGTCGTGGATACGAAATTCTGTACTGCTGGGTTCCCGGACATACAGGAATAAAGGGTAATGAGCTGGCGGACATCACAGCAAAATCTGCTGCTGGCGTGTCCGATCGCCTCATCCCTTTGAAAGATATTGGTCATGTCATCAAACATAAGTTGTTAATAAAATGGCAGCAAGTTTGGGACTCTCAATCTTATAACAAATTAAGAAGCGTGAAGCCAAAAATAGAGATTTGGAACTCTACTAGAAATCGTAAGGAGGAAGTTCTTTTGACACGGCTCAGACTTGGTCACACTAGACTGACACATAGCTATCTGCTAAAAGCTGACAATGAGCCCCTGTGCTCAAAATGTGGTGTATGTTTAACGGTCCGTCACGTTTTAATTGAATGTCCATCTTTTAATAGTATCCGTCAAAAATATTTTAACAGCTGTGACTTACCTCTCGACCATTTAATTGGAAGAGAAGTCAATCGTAATTTATTTTACTACTTAAAAGATATTGGTGTTTATCACCTCATCTGAACTGATTTTAATTTTGTGTATTAGTTTTAACACTTGTGATTTTAGCTGATTTTATATGACCTCATCCCCTGGATTTTGTACATTCCTTTATCTACTTGTTTGGTTCATAGCTATTTTAATTTCACTGTCTTTTGTATCACTTTATGTCCCATTACCTTGTGTTTGGCACATTATAACCATCCCTGGTTTTGCACCAAAAAATTTTACTCACCACCACCACCACCACCAGTTGCCCTTAGAAAGTTCTCCATGAAGGCATCTCTCCCGTTAGGCCAATAGTCCTCTAGTGCTTTGTCATGATTAAAATAAACCAAATTAAAAACCAAACTACCATTTTTATATTTAAAACCAATTTTGAAGTTCTATTTGCTAATGTATTTTGAATTTTTTTCAGATCATGTTGCAGCTTATTGAAAAGCGTTTAGCCCGAAATCTATGTGATGAAGTGATGGAAACTGCATGGAGTACAATGTGGAATGTTACTGGTACTTAATTTTCATATAAGCTTTTATTGCTCTGACAGTAAATGAGAAGGTATTTAAAAGTGGTTTCAAAATAATTATTATTGAAACAGCCTCCTTGGTGTTAAATAGTTTGCTTTATAGACTAAATTTTGTATTGTATACTTTAGTATCATGCAAAAATATAAAAAATTTTGATAATAATAATATTGGGTTTTCAAACTGGGGGGAAGAAAAATTTTTACTGTTTGCCTTTCCTTGTGAAAGTTGAAATGCAAATCATCTTTGGATTTCTTTTATTAGCAAACACGGGTACTAATATAAATCTCTCGTAAAAACAGAATAGTATTTAGTGAACTTTTTCAGGGTGGATAACATACATGTATAACAGATAAAATGTGAACAATATTTGAAGTGTCATCACATTTGTCAATATATGAGGCAATTTTCTGTCTGTTAATTTATCTGAAAACCTACATGTATGATAAGTGCAAAATGTTAGAAATTTTATTGTAAAGTGTATATTATTTTATACTTTTATTCTCATCTAATATCTCAAATGAAATATATAATAAATCTGGAATATAAGCAATAATTAAGACAAGGAATGAAGACATAAATACATTTGGAGTAGGTGAAGTATATCTTTGTTAAATTAAATTGCCAATATAGAGGGAAAAATCCAGGATTTTTATGTGTGGTGATGGGGGGGAGGGGGTCAAGGAGGGAAAACAGATTTCTGTCTGGAAAGCTATGTACTAGCTATGAAGCTAGCTGCTTTAAAGCATTCCAGACAATAATAGCTGAAATGGTTTGTAAAACAAACTATTGGCATGATCCCATTTCATTGTTATTGCAACAAAAATGCTTCTCTCTCAATGAATTAGTGTTGCTGAATAATTAGCACAGGATTTAGTAGAATAGTGGCAGTTCTTACAGATTGATGAAAACCATATGAACTATCCTTTGCTCAATATCATGTGTTTTATGTTTTGCATGAAGATGTATGATTATTTCTATGTTTGTTCATTTCTGCCAAGATTTTATTATTTATTTTTTTTAATATCAATAATTAGTTTCTATAATCAGGATTAATGAGATTATAACTAGAAAAGTAACTAGATTTCAAGATGAAGAAAGGGAAAAAAAACTAAGAAGGAAATTTTTGCCATTTTATTGGGTATAGCTGTATATATATATATATATATATATTAATTAATGCAATGAGCGTGTTAGATCAAGGCATTCTGCATCTGAAAATTGACAAAATGGTGATGGTAAAAGAACTTCATATGTTTACGAATATTTTCTTTTTCTAACAAATGCTTAATTTTTATTGTAAGGTCAGTAAGCATTATGTTGCTCAGTACTGAGAAGTTCCATTCTGATGTCAGATAATTCAGAACAAATTTCATTCACTAGTCTTAGTACCATCTGACTGGGATAGACCATGTATATGCATACAGCCATACTTATATGCATATTTATGTATGGTATATCATAAATTGTATATTTATAAACATAATTAATTTATTTGTGAGGGATTATGATTGTCGCATGTTTCTCATAGAGTGGGGAATTAAAAATAAGACGATTGGAACTTTAAAGCAACAAGTCATATTTCGAAGAGTGCTAATGCGTTCCTTGAAAAATGAAGACTGATAGAGGTATTGTAGGAATACTTTTTCAACGTATTCTTTTGAATTTCTTTGACGTTTCATTTATCGATTATTGCGCCTCTGGTGTTTTGAAAAGAAAGCTTTCTAAGTGTAAACAGACACAAGTAGTACTGGAAAGTATAGTGGAAGGCTACAAATCAGTATCATTAGAAATTTTACAAAAAGTTTTTCTATGATAAAAATCGCCATGTTGAAAGGAAGAAAAGGCTATGACACATAACATTTAAAAAATACATTTTAAACATTAACTGGATGGCCCCGAAATTGTTCTAAAAATGTGTAAACGCACTGTAATAATTTTCCATTGCTGTTTACTGAAGGCTTATAATAAATGGATATGGGCATGGAGATATATTTATAGGGCCCACTAACGAATAAAATTATAAAGTGTTGGTAATATGTCCTATATTAATTTTTCTGACTGGAATAGCTTCTTGAGGTGTTTATGATTTCTACTTATATAATGAGAGTACTAGGCAGTAAAAGCATAGCTGTTAAAGCACACAGACCTTGACTGGTTTACTATACTAATTTATTAATTGTAGCACTATACTAATTTATTAATTGTAAATATGTATGAGTAAATGAACATTCATTCATGAGATATAATTCTTAAACAGTGTATAAATTAAGTAAATGTAAGTTTTGTACTAATCAATTTTCACTTTAGTGATTGAGTAAATCAATTTAGTTTTCAAATCAGTTAAAAGAATATTTTCTCTGTATTCTGAAAGACAAGGGATAGCTTTCTTTGTAAAGATATTTAGAGACACTGCTGTTATAAAGTTTTGAACTTTTTATTGGATTTATTAGAAAGAAAAGCAAAATTGTTGTATTCCCATACAAAATTTTGGAAAATTTGACTGCGGAGAGTTTGTGACTTACTTTAATTATCAAATTAGAGATAAACATTTCCTCAATATTTGGAAAGGCAACAGATATTTTCTTTATAGAGAATTAAAGCAAATGCCATTTGAAAGTTTTGGATACTTTTATTGAGTTTATTTTGTTTTTAAAGAAGAAATTGTAAAGGAAGTGTTTCATCTCACTCTTGCTTTTAACCGACATGTATGCTAGTGCCAGAAGATATTGATAAAGGTAAAAGTCTGTTTTCATTTTTTGTGGGAGGGGGCATTTAGTAACTTTTTAAAACTGGCAGTTCAGTTGATTTACATATGTCATGTTTTACCAATATGTGTTCTTTTTCATTAAATGACAGCATTAATTTGTGAGTAAGCTAGTAATTTTACCATGAGAGAGGAAAGTAACAGTTGTGAAATGATCATAAGGCAAGTAGAAAAATTTTGCAGCTTGGGGGTGTGAAATGAACAAGTTCATAAAAAATTCATTGTTATGATTTTCATAAATGATTCTATAAAAATTTGCAATCTACGATTGTTGTAAAAATAAATAAATTAAAAAAAAAGTTAGATCTGAGTTCATTTCTATGTCAGTTAGGGAGCAGCAAAAAGTACCCTATGCGAGCTTTTCTTTCCATAGGCTCCTTATATGCTTTGCTATAATCCTGTAATCTTGTGTAATCTATGTTTTAGTATTGTTATCGTGGTATAGCACGAGATAAATGATACTTGTTCACGAATGATGTTTTAATGTACT
Source organism: Stegodyphus mimosarum (assembly GCA_000611955.2). NCBI lineage: Eukaryota > Metazoa > Arthropoda > Arachnida > Araneae > Eresidae > Stegodyphus > Stegodyphus mimosarum. Next base: position 50,669 of record KK119251.1, on the reverse strand, counting down.
ATATTGAACATGCATTTTATTTTATCCTCCATTGCAATGTCAGTTGTCCTGACATGCATTTTATTTTATCCTCGATTAAAATGTCAGTTGTCATGACATGCATTTATAAAGTTAAAAAAGAGTGCCTCAGCAAGTATTAAAAATATTTAAATATGAAACATTTTTCAATAATTTTGCTAGAAAGTAGAAATTCTAAAGTTTGTAGATTTATCTAAAGCTCTTAAAATCTAAAAACCAATAAAATTTATAAAAGTACTGCAGAAATTCATGCCACAATAAAATTCTTATTCTAGTATTATTCTTTGTAAGGCAGTATTCATATTTTGCTGTATTATTTAATTTAGTAATACTATATGATTGAGATAAAGGACAATTGCACATTTGTGAAATTTATGTATAAAAATCTGATTTTGAAATGTAGCAAAAGTTATTACAATCATAGGAACTAAATTTAGGTTATATTTGTACAGGGAAATGAGTATAACATTTAATTCTGAAAACTGTGATTATTTTTTAAGTGAATAATTTATTATCTGATTTACATGGTTAATTACAGCAGTGTTAATTCTGATATTAGAATACATATTGAGTAGTGAAAGTAAACTTTTTGTTTTTAAATATTTTATTTCCAAATTTAGATGAAACTCCTATTAATTGTGCCCGATTCTTGGAAGGAAAAGGAATGGATCTCTTCTTGGGCTGCTTAAATGTAAGTAATGTAAACAGTGGTTAAATCTGTTATTCATATTTGTTAATAATCTAAACCTGAAACAATCAAAATCTAAACATTTGCATCAAATAATTTTATAATGGATGATCTACATTTATAGCTCAAGCATCTGTCATAATTTATTTTAGGACCTTCTTGTTATTTTTAATGAAACTTTTGAGCATATTTTTTTAAGAATAAAATTGCAAATTATTTTACTGAAAAATTAGTTGTTAAAAATGTATGAAAAAGGAATGATTTAAATCATGAATTTATGGGACCCAATTTTACCAATTCTCTGATGCAAATAATATTATTTATAATACTTATTCAAATAAAAGTTACATTGTATTATTTAAAATTTTTATGCGATATAAACATTTCTAGGGTTGTACAAAATTTAAAAATTTTTTAGGGTTGTACAAATCTTTAGCAGAGTTAGGACAGGGTTAAACAGAAGAGCTAGCTCATTCCTTTATGCGACTCTTCGCTGACACAATCCTCGTAGGAGGGTCCTAACAAGAGGTAGTCTGCTGTCACTCTATTGCATCTGCTCTGAAATGTCACATTGCTAGCCTGTTTAAAGCTAGCAATGTGAACATCCCAAATTAATTTTAATTACATATATTGTTTTCTAGTAAAGCAGTGCCAAACTGTCGGCCCTCGAAGTAAATTTATACTGCCTGTGAATACATTTCCTGTAAATTAATTAGCATTATTATGACAAGAATTTCAAACAAATCAGTACAAATTTGATTAACTTTTATTGGTACTTGTCAAAAGATAAATATCTTAAGTTATAATTTTTGCAATAAGAATACTTGTTTTGTTTTTGAGTACCTTTACATGAACAGTTTTTTTCCGTAGTTGAAAATTAATAAGTCTACGAAAAGAACCAGACTGCCGATGAGTATTTGCAATTTGTGAGGATATTTTTAGTAATTTTTCTCCAAGGTTACAGACTTTATGAAAATCAAAATGACATGAGGTGGTGTAGCTGAAAGGTGTAGTAAAAAAACAAAGATGTTTGCAATAATTTACATACAAATGTTATTTTTTTTCTGTTTTGCAACATAGAAAATCTAATAAGTAAAAGAAAAAGACTAAGTTGTCAGTTTTGTTTCTATTGGAAAGATATTTCTTTTTAGCTTAAAAGTTATGTCGTAGTTCAATATATTACAAGTAGTTGAATAAATACCAGTCTTAAAATTTTTAATATTTAGCTGTTTGTTTGAATTCCAAATTATAGCCAACAGAAATTTCTTGCATATACCAACTTCTAGATTTCAGGCAAAATTTAAGTATAAATTTGATGATTTTTTTGCATCATTTTTATTCATATGTTTTTACAGATATCTAGTAAAAAGTTTTTAATTTAATTAACAAATTTTGTTTTGTTAAAAAATAAGTCCTGCCTTATTTTTATTTATTTATTTTTTTGTAATTGCTGCCCATCAGCTAATTTCAGATTGTGCATGGGCTGGTGTGCAATATAAGTCTGAGACCACTATTGTAAAGTATCATTTATGTAATGTATATATGCATATATTATTTGTGTAGTATAGTGTTACCGTTGCAAAAAAATATGATCTTTAGTTTATCTTTGCAAATAGCTAATTTTAAAAGTGTTGCATTCATTAAAGCATAAAATCTTTTATCTTCAGATTTAATTAGTATGCAGATGTGTAACAAACTGGGCAATTTATAGGCATAAATACGTTGCTTAATCATTTAAATCTTTAATATTTTAATTACATATGTAAGTGATATAATTTAAAATACCTTTTATTAAATAGTTTATGACAATTTGCATGCAGTTTCTATATCAGTTTGCAGCATTATTATAATTAACAAGAGATATTTGTAAAAGGTAATAAACTTTCCTTAGTAACCATAATAAAAGACAATAAACTTTTCACAGTATAGTTAACCACTACATATTTTGGTTTTACAATGCACTGTAGCTAAATTTTTAAAATTTATTAACCAATCTTTTCAAATTGATTAGTTAGTTGTTTTCAATAATCTGTTTTAAGTAAAATTCTTTTTCTTCTATTTTATTTATTTTGAATTCAGTGTAACATTTTGCTTTTCTTAGGCTTTCCCTGATAAACCAGAATTATTGAGAAATATGATGGGATTATTGGTAAGTTGTACTAAATTATCACAGAATTTTTTTTTTTTCACTTCTTGTTTGGGATTTGGTACTTTGTGAAAGTGGTCATTTATGTGTCTTTTTGCTTACTAATTACTTAGATAACATTGAATTTTTTATCAAATGTTTTATTCATTGTATTTTGCATGACAGTTCTTGCTTTATGTATGTAGTAACATCTATTTATTATAATGATTTTGCTATTTTTTTAAGATTTTACTCCATATTTGTGTATTAGAAATTTTATAAAACTTCTAGGGAAATGTTGCAGAAGTCAAAGAGCTGAGAAATCGTTTAATGAAAGATGAATATTTAGCTGTTTTTAGGTAAGTTTTTAAAACCTTTTATTAAATCTTTTCTGTAGAGATTAAAAATACCAAATTTCAAGTATTTTTCATGTTTATTTTAAAATACTTCACAGTATTCTCTTCTTCATTTTTAAAATTAAATATTTTGTTTGTATAGGATGTTATGTATTATTGAGTGAATCTATAACATCAACACTAATGGTGATAATTTTTTATATTTGTCACCTTAGCATATTTATTTAAACAATTTTTTTCCCTCTAAAATCTATTATTCCCCCCTTGCAGTATTAGATTTTTCTTTTCTTCCCCCCTTTTTTTAAATGGCTTTTATTTTATTTCTGTGTCTAGTCTTTTGCTTAAAAGTGATGTTTGAATTTGTGCTTTGTGATTCATATCAAGGCAAGTTTTATTCTTGTAAAAGATTTATAGTTGATAACACTTGTTTTAATAAGACCATATTTTAAGAAAATTGATTTATCTTGATTCTTTGCCTTATAAAAGGTACAGTTATAAAACAAGTCATAAAAGAGATGGAAAGGCAAAAAAAAGTCTTGTTACTTCCATCTGTCAATAATATTGTGATTATTTATTTCGAATTTTTCTTATCTCTTCTTTGATACTATATCAAACTCTTTTATTTCGAATTTTTCTTATCCATTCTTTGATAATTACATCAAGCTGTTCTATGATGTATTTTTGATCCCATGTTAAAGGCACAAATCTGCAAAATCATTTCATGGAAATAATTTTAAAACTTTATACTTTATTTGAGAAAAACTGAATTAATGACTTTTATGTATTAATACTTCTTCTGTGGGCATCTCAAAGAATGTATATTTTTCTTCTTTTAAGATAATGTAAAATACAAAAAGGAACACACAAAGAAATGTGTATAGATGAAAATACCAAAATATATAGACTCATGCAGGCTGAAGTGTTGTGCCTTTAATGATCTGCCAATGGTATATCTCCGCAGAATATGTATTCTTCAAAACTTTCGGTGTAAAACAAATCAGTAAAGCAATTGCAGATAAAAAGTGCTTCTTCATTCCAGAAATTGAATTAATTAATTTTGAAACAAATAGCTAGTATTCAGTTGGATTTTAAATAAAAATAAAAGAAAATTTCAAAATATAAATCATATTTCAAAATTTTGATGATTAAAGTACTATATCTTTTACATTCCTGTGTGCCAGAATGGTTGATAGCATAATTTTTGGTTGATAATTTGTCTTTTCTTTCCTCAGATGTGTCTGTTAAAATACAAGAAAGTTTTGTTGAATAAAATTTTACAGTCTTCATTCATACCTTATGCAAAATCAGCACAAAAGAATTGTGACTTTTTCTAGTTATAGTGTACTTTTTATTTGATTCATGCATATTTTTAATTATGCGTTAATGTTTAATTTATAACTGAAAGATGCAATCATAGTAAATCATATTTCTTTTGTTGTAGTTAAAAACTTGTAGCCACAATGAATTGGCACACTAATTGTGTCTGTTCTAGAACATTTACATTTTAAATATTGTATTGCAATAGAAAGAAAGTAGTGAAGCACCATCTTAGTGACAACAAAAGCTGAAGCAAAGCACATTGTTATTCAATGCAGAAGTTTATTTTAAGAGAAAGATTTCAGTTTGAATTAGTCACATCATCTTCATTATGCAAACGTCATATGATATTGATTAATGTAGAAATTATGCAGACAATAGAAAGGTAATATATACAAGTACTATTTTTAGGAGGGGAAATACCTAATTTAAAATGAAGATTTAATGGGCTATTTCCAATTTAAGTTATAATTTTGATTTACATATATTTTATCTTACACATGCTTATATATATAAATAAGTGTGTATATATAATAATAATAATAATAATAATAATAAAAAATATCTGATTTCAAATTTCTCGGTATGTGTTTTATTTTTTATATATAGTGAACTACTGTACAGCAAAAGTGATGGGATTGAAGTTAGCTATAATGCAGCTGGTATTTTATCTCATATTGCATCAGATGGACCAGAATTATGGATAAAACATAACATCTCTTCAGTAAAACGACAGGTTGTTTTGGAACGAATGGTTGAGGCTATTGAACAATGGAATTTGAATACAAAACGTAACATTAATTACAGGTAGAAATGAATATTATTCAGTGATTATTATTTATGTTATTGTAATTATATTAGCATAATTCTGTAATAATCTTGCAGAGATTGTAAAAGTCTTGGGTATTTATGTATTATCATAACCACCTTAATAGAAGTTGCCAAATTTTCAAAAGTTGGCCAACTGTAGCAACAATGTGCATAACAATTATTTAGGTAACCATATCCATTAAAAATTAAGTTTTGAGACAAAAGGTATTAAAATTTGTGTGTAAACAACATTGGAACTTAGAATACAACAAAAAGAACGTGTAGGAAAATAGCAATATTTTTTGTTAAAACTATGTCATGTAATCCAAAAATTCACCGAATCATTTTTTTATTCCGTAAAAAATCGCCAAACTGTGCCAAAGGGATTACGCTAGTACATAAGTACTGACTCTTGTTTATTTTTATACATAAAGACATTGGGTCAGTATTTGAAATTAATTTTATAGATGCTTACATAAAATCTTGTTAATCTCTGTAATACGTCTGTATAAGTCAGCTGGGCAAAATATTAAAATTAAGCAAAATGCAAACATGAAATAATTTTTTTTAAAGTGCATATTTTGAGGGAATTTGATATGAAATCTCATCAAAAGAAAAAAAAAAAATGTTTTGCTATTTTGCATAATTTTGAATCTAAAATGAGTTTTATCTTCTTATATGCATACTAGATGTGCACTAATGCATAAATGTATATATATATAT
>KK119251.1:18048-44559 GCA_000611955.2 Stegodyphus mimosarum | reverse complement strand
GGATTTCAGCCAGTGTACTTTCATGAGTCCAGCAAGTAATTAATAATAATAAAGAAGAAGAGCCACGTTTAATGTTTTTAAATTGCTTACTTTATTAATCAGTAACAGCCAGATTAAATTTGAAAGAAAAATATCTTGTGCTTTGATGAATGGTAACAGACTTTTTGGAAGATAAAAGCATTTTATTTTGGGCTGTGTCAACACATTTCTTTTAAGTTGGTGAATTTGTTGATTAAATTTGTGAGAAAAATATCTTATACTTTGCGAAGTGGCAACACATTGCTTCTATGTCTTTGTGTTTTCTGATTAGATTTGAAACATAAATATGCCAAATTCTAACACTTGTTTAGTATTAAAAATTTCATCAAGTTTGCATAAAACATAAAATAAATCAAAATTTGTACTTCAAGGTGCTTATGTTCAAGTCAGTGACCATTATGGGGTCAAATTTGATTGCTATAAAGGTTTTGTTATTTTTTCACAGTGCCAGGAGCATATATGCGTACATGTAGATTCTTCATTATGTAGTAATACATATATATTATATGTGTGTGTGTGTATAAATAACAATAAAAATGTGAGCATTATGTATATATCTTTAAAATTGTAAACTGTATTGATTGTATATAGCAGTTATTTAAAATTCTGTTAACTGTAAGTGTGTTAACCTTTTTTGGGTGGTACTGTAATATGTAATATGAATGCTGCAATTGGCTGCTATGTATGTGTATTTAATAACCAAATCTAAAATGAATTTTATGTTACTTTGGTCAAAATTATTTATAGTATATCATTATTTAAAAAATAAATGAAAACTGCTTTTAATTTTAGGTCGTTCGAGCCTATTTTAAGGTTACTGTCTGTTGATCATACACCTGAAGCACAGCATTGGGCTGTTTGGGCTCTAGCTAACCTTACAAGAGTTTATCCTGACAAGTATTGCTCTCTTCTGAAAGAAGAAGGTGGTATTGACTTGCTTTTTAAACTGATGCAGAAACCAGGCTATCCAAGGATCCTGGAACTAGCCGAAGCTATAATTAAGCAGTGTCAAAAGTAAGGAGTATTTCCGTAAAATTAAAATCTGCTAGTATTTGTGTGCTATTTTTATGTTGCTTATGTATTAATACAACTACCTTGGTGAAGTTTGGCATATTTCATGGGGGGGGGGGTGCAAAGGAATAATTATTTAAAATTTGTTTTGAAAAAATATATTGGAAAAAGTACTTTAATCTACTTACAAGTGAGTTTTTGTTTCTTTTGTTTTGGTGAAAATTTTGTGGCTATTGAGAAGATTTTCAAAGCAGTTTGCAAAATACCATATTACTGCAGAAGTGTTACTGAAGTGTTTTACACGATAGGCAAATCCCATAGCTATATATATTTAAAAATTAAATTTAAGACAAAAGGTATTAAGGTTTGCCTGTTAAAACAATTGGAACTTAGAATATAACAAAAAGAACATGTAGGAAAATGGCAACATTTCTTGCTAAAACTATGCCATATGCATGGTTGCCTGAAGAATATTTCTCCCCATGATTACCAGGGTGATTTCATTGTGAAAATTTGGTGAAGTAGTTTTGATAATACACAAATACTTTTTTTATTTTCTAAGTTTTGGATTGAAAGTATTATAGAAATATTAGTAAGCATAAAAATTTGCAATTTTCATACAGATCAGGTTTCATACAGAAAGTCGTTGCAGGTGGTGAGGTCAGGTGAATAAGGAGACCAGTCATTGTGAAGTCAACTGAATAAGGAGGCCAATCATTTTCTTTTCTCTTAACTGTTGAGTAGTTTAATGCAATAACTCCGTCATCAAAGTATTTGTCCAGAAATTCAAAAACATGGTGTGGGCAAGTCCTATCTTGCACGAATCATGAAGTGTTTGGCTGAAAAAGGGTGATGTTTCTGGTTTCGATGTCAGCTCAATATGGATTACAGACAAGGCCCGCTTTCATCTGGATGGTGTCGTTAAAGACACAAGTTGCGATTTTGGGGCACTGAAAACCCACATTTGTCTTGTGCATGACCATTCTATTGCCTCAAAACTTACCTTTTGGGCTGCACTCTCCTGCAAAGGCATCATTGGGCCCGTTTTCTTGCAAGAAATGATGATGAATGACCAATATATTGTGCTTTTGAAACAATGTATCGCAACTCAACAAGCGCTGGATGATCAACCAGACATGGTGTGGTTCATGCAAGATGGGGCTCATCCGCATCGTACACAGTATGTTTTTCTCTTTGTGGATGAATACTTCGATGATAGAATTATTGAATTAAACTATTCAACAGTTAAGGGGAAAAGAACCTCCATATTCACCTGACCTCCCCCCTGTGAGTATTTTCATTGGGGCACACTGAAGGACATTGCTTACCGTAATAATCCTTTAACCTTGATGAGCTGGAGGAGGGTATTTGTCAAGCTTGTGTGTAAATTTCCGGTGATACGTTACAGAGAGTGACTCAGAATTTCATTCTTCATTTGCGACATGTGTGTTGTGTGAAAGGTTCACATTTTGAATCACTTTTGATGTGAATGCAACAAGAGTTTGCATCCACCATGCACAGCCTACATATTATAATGCCACCTGCAGTGCCAGCACAATTTGCAACTAAATTTTTTAGGTTTCTGTATCAGATTTTTGCATTTTATTAAATAAGCATACCACTTGTTTCTTTCTTCTATCATCATTTCCGAGTTATTTATTTTCAAATTTAGGGGTCCTTTGTGAAACACCATGTACTTGAATGTACTATTTAGTATATACTGTAGCATGGAAAACCGTTTCTTGTATTTCTAAAAGTATATTTTTATCCTTCTCATTGATCACCTTGTGTATTTAATCACTATAGTGCATTACATTCTTTGAATTAAAATCACCTCACTATTTGATATGTCAGTTTGCATCAAGTTCTAACTGCATCTTCATGGTGTTCCATTTTCTTTATTGGGTAGATCATGCAGGTATGTTTATGCTCTCTGTGGATAGATTCTATCTCTAATAGAAGCTTGTCTATTAATTCTGAATATGTTTTCTGTTAATGAGAACTATGATACATTAATTTTGAATATTCTTATATGCCTACAAAATTTTAATTGTTTTTGCTTTCAAAGGACCATGTTTCTTCGATTCTAAGACACCAGCAGTTTTAAGGCATACCCTTGAATTGCATGACTACTAACAGAATAAAAGACTTTTGGGAAATAAAGGAAATAAAATGCTCAGATATACTTTGCTGATATTTTTAATAACTTGATTTCAGTTTATTAACATTGGCAGTTATCTATTTAAATGATAAATGTGTAAAAATGCATTACTTTGCAATAATTGATAAATCAGAAAAGCTTGCAATTCTGATGTCATTGATTCCATGGCACACCTTGTCCATAACTTTGGTATGCTAAAAAGTGCAGCTTAGAATTGAAGAAATATGTTATTAGTGGATATTATGATTATTACTAAAATTTGATTGAAATTTTACTTTTAGGTATGAAAATAGTGGAATGCAGGATATTATTGATGAAGATTCAGATATATTAGATACATCATAGTCAATGGTTTGAAGTTTATACATGTGTAAATATCACTGCTAACTGTTATGAAAATAAATATATGCCATCTTATGCAGAAGAGAAACTTTCTGTTAAACTGTGTTTAATTTACCTAGTTAAAATTCATACTATAAAGAAATCCATCTTTGGGTGGTGAAATCAACTCTAAGTCAAAAAGCATTTGTGAAAGTTGTGAAATGTGGAAATGATATAGCTAGACTGTTTTCAATATTAAGTGTGAAATCTGCATATGTGGTTTCACTGAAGGTGTGTTATTTTACTTAAAAAGAGCAAATATTGCTGTTTTTATGTTTGATGTAAAATATGTTTGAAGGCAGATGTAATATATAAAATGTGATAACACTGAGCCAAAAAGATAAAAGCTTAATAGATTAAATAAATACATATATGTCAAAGTTTTTATGACATAAAAATATTTGGATAAAAGTGAAGTTAATCTTTACTTAAATACTTTACTTTAATTAAAAAAGTTTAAGGACTAAATCTTAAAGCATTAGCCATTTTAATGTGTTGAAACCTCTTTTTTTTCTTTCTTTTTGGATTAGTGCTTATTATCATTGATATTACTGTTATACATGATGTATTTGCTGCAGTCATTTAGAATGGGTGAAATGTAACTTTGTTAAATTTCCATTATGTGTGCCAAAATCTTGTGAAATGTATTCAAATTGCTGAAATTTTTTAATCTTCATTGAAAATATAAAAATTTGGAAATTTTGATTTTGAATTTTTTTTGGTCCAGTTTCCTAACTGAAATGAAGTGTTTAAAAATAGTAAATTAATATCGTATGAATAAACTACTATTACCTTTATGCTAAGTTTAATTTTCCGTGTCTGTCTGTTGAAAAGCCATATACTTCAGAATGCCACAGATTCTTTTATGACACTCATATTCATTTTCAGGGCATGTATGGAGAAACTTTTTGAGATGAATAATATAGCATATACTTCAAAAAAAAAAGTATAACTTTGTGAAAGGAGATTCTTAATTTATAATTTTTAAATCCTATTCATTGAAATACCTATTTGGTATTTAGGTATAAATATAAACCATTTTTTTATGATTAATAACTTCAAAAATAAATGAAGTTTTAAACATGGAAGTTTGTATTGAAAGTATGTGTAATTGTCTTAAGTTTTAGAAATACTTGGAAGTAGAAATATTTTGTTACTTTCAGGCTTTTAGTGATATCTTTTTTATAAATGAAAAGCCATACGAATGGTTCATATTCAAGTCGATTTGTTGTTTATGTGTCCTTTAACGAGTTCAGATGCATACTGTATATATCTTATTAATCTGACAATAAATACACACATATGCAAAGAAAATTGCATTTGTTTCAAAAGGGGTCAAGAAATTTCATGTAACTTCTAATGAATCTCGGTGAAATTATTAGTTATACAAAATTTGTCTGAGTGTGTTAAATTCTATTTCCTCCATGAAAAAATATCATGTAGAACATTTATATGTATTTTTTTCTATGGATGTATGGAGAACTTTATTTGTCTATATGACAGTTCTTTGTTACATCAATTGTACGTGGATGTTTTTTTTTTTTTTTTAAATAATGAACTTGTTAAGTGAGACTTGCATAATGATAGACAACACTAATGAGGATTTCATTGTGTTTAAATTATGTATACAACTCTTGATCCCATTGTAAATTCACATACTGTTGAATAACATTAGCATGGAATATAGAATTGAATTCTTTCCTTTAAGTCATTAAAAATGTATCGTTCTTGAGCAGTGAGTTGCATTTAAATGAGCTCAGATGTTCTTATGGGTCATTTTTAGTTTGAAGTGAAAAGCCGTTTAGCATAATTTCAAAGTAAAGTTCTGGATTTCTTTCTGAAACTGTCATATCTAAGTTATTTATAATCAGGTCAATAAATTATGCTTTATGTGTTTAAATATCATACAAATAATGAAAATGAAGTTTACTTTGTGGAAGGTGTGATTTTAGAAATAACGTTTAGACTTTGATCATACAGTATTTTATGTGAACTTGAATATTTTAATCATTATAACAACTTTTGAAAATATCGTATGTAATGCATAGCAATATGGCATAAGACAATTAAAGAAAAATGTAAATTCAGATTTTCTGAATAAATGTGGATAGTTATTTTTGCTGTTTTATGAAGTTTGGCATATATGGAGTGTCTGCCAGTTGTTAGTCTTTGTAATATTGTCTTTAGAATAGCATAATACTCTCTACATATGTGAGCAATATAAGAATGCATAGCATTTTGTACTTATTGCACTCTTCATTGAATTTTGAAAATTAATCAAAAAATTATGTATTTATGAAAAATAAAATGATGTAAAAATATTTTCTTTAATATTCATATTGAAATCATACATAATGACAGTTTAACTATCTCCAAATTAATGTTTACAAAGTATGGATTTTATATGCCTAATAAAATGTGAAAGGAGAATATTAGTTATGAGAATTGGAATAATAATGCAAGTAAAACTTGCAGTAGTTTTGAAGTTTTTAAGCCATACTATTGTGCTAAAGTACAAACACAAAATAATTCGGATCAGTTACCAAAAGTGAGAGATTATTATGGACATCTAAATCCTTTTTTTAAAAAAACTGATTAACCAACTAATGATTTTTGAATAATTTGGCAACACAGGACTAGGAAGTACAATATGTTTTGCTATGGATTACTTGGGATTTTCCCAGTGAATAACATGAATATTATCTACCTTCATATAGAAAATCTTTCATAAAAATATATCTTCCTATTAGACAAATAGCTGCATATGTTTTGCAATAATCAATTACCAATTCAATATGAAGTAGAAATTGAATCTTCTTTGGTTCATCAAGATGGTGATTGCATCTCTTCCTATTACACAAATAGCTGCATATATTTTGAAATAATCAATTACCAATTCAATATTAAGTAGAAATTTCTAGAAATTGAATCTTCTTTGGTTCATCAAGATGGTGATTACATAAAATGTGCATGTTGATTTGAAGAATGCATATTTTCAAAAATTTTGGCCCTGTGAATGTCAACTTATGAAAAGTTTGACTGTATTTATATGATCAGTTATAATTTTTATTATTTACTGCACTTTTATAACCCTTTTTATTTATTTAAATAAATATTTTACTACAGATACAAACTGTTAATTTAAAATTTTAAATATTTATTCATATTAATTTGGCTTTAAATTTTTCATAATTGAAAGCATATGTATTTGTAATGCTAAATTAAATTTAAATCCTGACACTGCATACGTATATAATTTGAAATATTTTTCTACCAGGTTGTTCAATAAGTTCGCGAAATGGAAATGAATCTTTCATAAAAATATATCTTCCTATTAGACAAATAGCTGCATATGTTTTGCAATAATCAATTACCAATTCAATATGAAGTAGAAATTGAATCTTCTTTGGTTCATCAAGATGGTGATTGCATCTCTTCCTATTAGGCAAATAGCTACATATATATTGCAATAATCAATTACCAATTCAATATGAAGTAGAATTGGTAATTGATTATTACTAGTAGAAATTTCTAGAAATTGAATCTTTTTTGGTTCATCAAGATGGTGATTACATAAAATGTGCATGTTGATTTGAAGAATGCATATTTTCTTAAACTTGCTTTGTGGATGCAAATTGTATTTCTGTATATATTCTTTGACCATCTATACAATAAAAAATGTTCTTTAGATTTCATACATTAAATGCCATTTTATTAACACTTTGAAGATATTATTGTTTTCACTAAGCAGCTTCCGTGTTTTGGCAGAATAAAAGTTGCTGGAGATGATATTGCTAGCCTTGTACATAAGTAATCCAGTTGGAGGGGGGAGAAAGCTATGCTTTGAATAATTCTTTTCTTTATTAAGTGAATGTTAGTCCAGCTCATTTTAAATACATAATTTTGTGTTCTGTATCTTGCATTTATAAGGATTAACTCTTAACATATTAATTACAATATAATAATTACTTAAGTTTAAAACTGTTTCAGATGTTTTTGAGATGAATATTAAACTGAAATTAGATATTTTTTAATTGTGACTTTTAATGATAAATTCATCAAAGTGACACTCGATTTAGAAAATCTTAAGCTACGATTTATAATTATGACTTAACATCTAGGAGGAATATTAAATGTCCAAAACCTGCCCTAAAATAAATTAAGATTTTTATTTTCAGTTTTTCTGCATTTAATATTATTTAATTGTTGTGTTTGGTTTTCCATTTGAAGAAGTCTTATAAACTAGATTCATATATGTGTAAAAATATGGCAGTAAAGCTGCAATTAAGAAAAAATTAAACCTCATTGGAGTTTTTGATAATTGCAGAAAGGTGTTATAATATTTCTGTAGCACATGGAATTAAAATTTTAAGATATTTGATGTCTTGAAAAATTTATTAATAGCATCATAGGCAGATCCTGAATCTGTGAACATGGAGTGGATGATCATCTGTTGCCATTTAATGGACAAAAATTTTAGCCCTGTGAATGACAACTTACGAAAAGTTTGACTGTATTTATATAATCAGTTATAATTTTTATTATTTACTGCACTTTTATAACCCTTTTTATTTATTTAAATAAATATGTTACTACAGATACAAACTGTTAATTTAAAATTTTAAATATTTATTCGTATTAATTTGGCTTTAAATTTTTCATAATTAATTGAAAGCATATGTATTTGTAATGCTAAATTAAATTTAAATCCTGACACTGCATACATATATAATTTGAAATATTTTTCTACCAGGTTGTTCAATAAGTTCGCGGAATGGAAATGAAGAAACCAATTTTTATTTGTAAAAATGACTTTATTTTTCAACGTAGTTTCTCTCAACTTCAATACACTTATTCCAACGGTCTTCTAATTTATGGATCCCTTGACTGTAGTGGTTTCTCGGCAGCTCTGCAAAATATCCCTCCACGGCAGCTATTACCTCTTCGTTTGAAGAAAATCGTTTTCCACGGAGGTATTGTTTGAGGTGTGGGAAGAGCCAGAAGTCGGAGGGAGTTAAATCTGGTGAATAGGCTGGATGTTGCAACAATTCGTACTTCAATTCAGTTATTTTAGCAATGGTTTTTTGAGCTGTGTGCGCAGGTGCGTTATCTTGGCGGAAAATGATTTTCTTCTGTAATCCGGGTCTTCTTTCACGAATTTTTTCGTCTAATTGATTCAAAAGGTTACAATAATAAGCCGAATTAATTGTTTTGCCAGTCTGAAGGTAATCTATAAACAAAATTCCTTTCGCATCCCAAAAAACTGATGTTAACACCTTCTTGGCTGATTTTTGCACACGAACTCGCTTCGGCGCCGAAGAGCTGGGTTCACACCACTCCTTAGCCTCCTGTTTTGATTCAGGATCATGATGGTAGACCCAAGTCTCATCCATTGTGATAAATCGATGGATAAAGATGTTACTGGCAAAGTCACATCCGAATGTGTTTTTGCTCCATTGTTAGAGAATGCGGCACCCATTTTGCACAGAGTTTTTTGAAACCCAAATTAACATTTAAAATATTGCTCACTGTGCCCAATGAAATGCCTAAAGCCTCTCTCAAATCTCTTTCAGTCAATCGACGGTCTTCCAATACCATATCTTGTATTTTTCCGATGATTTCCGGTGTTGATGCAGTTTTTGGACGTCCCTCTCGCGGATCATCTTCAAGGCTGGCATGACCACTTCTGAATAAACTAGCCTACTTGCAAACCATTGTTTATGAAGGAGCAGATTCACCCAACACATTCACCATTTCGGTATGGATTTCCATTGCCTTTAAACCTTTCTTTACAAAGAATTTGATAACTGCACATTGCTCAATTTTATCCATACCTGAAAAAAGGCACAACACGTTAGATATAAAGGGCGGTTAAACAATGAATAAATTAGCAGATCGAAATGAAACTTTTGACGTGTTCCTAAGAAAGAATAAATATGAAAATGGCGTCGAAGTTTTAGGTCTAATATTGACGAATAGATGGTGCTCCGCGAACTTATTGAACAACCTGGTGAATTAAATTAATCATTTGAGTAATTTTTTAAAACAAAATCCTTTAGCAATTAAAAAATATGGTGATTTTGCATTGAAAGTTTAATTGTAGATAAATGTATCCTTCATTTAATTCAGGTTTGCTGTCCTTTTAGTGAACACACTTAAATAGCAGCCAAGTATTTATAGTTATTACATATTTAAGATTTTTAAAGCTTTTTGATAATCCTTATCAACATCATCAAGGTCAGTGCAAACCTAATAACCCAAGATGAAGCTCGCATGTAACAGGTTGCAAAACCTGGAAAAGACAAAGTAGGCCGAGTCCTACTCTACTGTAAATAAATTGTATATAGGCTTACTAACATTTAAGCTAATTAACGTAACCTACTAACCCCAAATACAACGGAGTACATTGTTATAGAAACTCCATTTCATAATTCATATCTTGATGTATTAAGTGATAATGTATTTTTATTGTAGTATTAGAGTATTTAATAATAAAGGACAGATGTCCACAATAAGCAGTATCAGGGTGGCCTAACTACCCAGATTACTGGCGCAACGATCAGGATGATTTCGAGCCCTGTAGTGCCGTCACCTTGATCGGCGGAGCAGGTTAGTGTACATATCATGCATTAGTTTACAGAAACTTCAATTAATTGAACTTATCTGAAAACACATAATTTTCCTTCCAAACAATTACTGTATTGAACATTTTCATTGTTGTCAGGGTACACCAGCGGCTGAGCGGTGAAGTCACTGAACACTGGTAGTTCTAAGGTTCAAATCCTGGAAATGGGCGTTTTTATAATTTTCCCCATGTGCAACATGCCAGTTTCCCATAGAAAGTCCTCCACGAAGGCATCCCTCCCATTTGACAGATAGCCCTTGAGTACTTTGCCATAATTCAATAAACCAAAACAAACTATTGTTGTCAGAATTATTTTAGTTAAACAATTAAGAAAGGAATAATGCAATATGAATCACAAACAAATGAACAGGGTAAGAATAGCAAATTTCATGTGTTTTTTGCTGAGAATTTGTATTTTTTTTTTTTTTTTGCAGATTTGATGTTTTGAAAACAGTTTAAAAAAGTGTCTTTCTTGCTCTGGTAACCAGAAGTTTTTAACTCATAAGTGTGTTTCCTGCATTTGATCTTTTTAAGCTGTTCTCAGTAATATATCAAGCTGCTTATAAGAGTTATAATTACTTCCTTGAACTATTAATTAAATCAAGTCAAACCAAAAAGATAAAATTATGCAAATAAAGAGAATAAATAAAAACACTAAATGTGCATAAGATCTATAATTTTTATCAGGTGAAAATTGTAGAACTACAAAATTAAATATGATACAAAGCGCCATGTCAAGTAATATATAAAAAGATTTTGATGTCTGTAATGAGAATTTTATCAGTTCTTTTATTTAGAACCAAACTTACTAGTGGAGAAGACTAAGTTCTTTAAAAATAGCATGTGTACCTCTTAATAACCTTTATTTTTAAATATTTAGTCAATATTTTTTATAAACATTTGCAGTATTAATGTAATAAAAATTATTTTAATGCCAGATATTATATAAACAATCTACAGAATCACTTATGTGCAATCTAATAATGAAAATGTCTGAATAATATGTGGAATAATGAAACAATTGCCACAAAATTTGAATTAAAAATATTTACATTTTCTTCAGAAAGAATTTTGAAGCAGAAAGCAAACTTGAAATTCCAATTTCCATACTGTACAACATTTTATCTGTCATGGACATAAAATACTGGAAAGCAAGATAGAGGAAGATTCCATATTACAATGTTGAGAGGTTTTGGATATCTTGACTTCGATGAATTATCAATATTTAAAAGAAGTTGCATCAGTTATATGGTGAATGTGTTTCTTATTGCTAAGGAATGGATGGCTAAACCACTCACAGAATGACTAAGTTGACGAGACTGGATTATGTACTGAATAATGCCAGATAAAAATCTCATACCTGAAAACAAAGAATGCAAGTAATGTTTGACAGTTGTTGCTTATAGTATGGATGATAAGAAATAAAAGACATGCTGCTTGTGATTGGAAAATTTGACAATTTTTGTGTGTTTTTAAGAGGGAATGGTCAAGAGCTAAGAAAGCAGCGGTGTTAAATTTGAAAAAATGTAAAATGATTAGAGTGGCAAATAATGAAAAAGGGAATGATTTCCTTAAAAGGAAGTATATATTTTACTCATCAAAAGACGCCCAAAATTTTATCCATTTTAGTTATTTAAAAAAAAAAAAACCCCTTAACTTACTTATATCATGAGTCAAGTATGTGTGCTCATTCGTGATATGAAGGAATCTGATATTAACACTGCCTATGATGGCATGGTTATTATCAGAATCTGTTAATTGACCTGCCTTGTTGGGGCTCAAATCTTTGTTAAGTGGAAAGTATTTAAATTCTCTTGATTCAGATGTTCAGTAAAGAAGCTTGATGATGGAGAAAAAGAGATTACAAAATTTTGGATTCAATCCTTTGAAATGTTCTAAGATAATATACAGCATTTCATGTTAATTTTTTTAATATTAAGAAAAAAGTAGTTTTAAGTGTTAATTGATATTGAATTCTAAATTAAATATTAACCATTTTAGATACAATTGTTACTGCAAATATTTAAGTAATATAACATGTTAAATTCCATTTGCTATAAAAATATTTCAATTTCATAATTAATAATAATTTTTAAAACTATTTTGTAACGAATAAAAGTATTTTTGTACCAAACAAATCAAACCATTTATGGTATTAACAAATACATGCTTCCAAAAGTTAATGACTAAATCCAAATTAGCAATTTTTGAATGCACAGTTGAATTTCAGTGGATGTAGGTAGCAGTATATGCAAATATGATATGTTACAATCAACTATAAGTGGCTCTCCAAATATATGCTAATTAGGTAATTATTGAAGATGTAGTAGTATTTTAAAGGGTTTAAAAAGGTTTGTTTAAATGCTGATTATGAAGTGTTCATAATTTTTGTAAGATAACTTTTGATGATACTTTTGTTTCTGTAGCTGAAAGAAGACAAATGCGATAGCACTGGTGTGCTATCAGAAGCACTGAAAGCAAGATAGTCAGTGAAGATGCCACTGTCTTCTTTGGCATTGATAATTCAGTAACTTCTCAAACGTGGAAACAATTCCAAAGTCAAACAGCTGTCCAGAGAATGCCTGGTTGACCAAAAAAGGTACCAACCTGATAGGTAAATTTTTAAGAGTAGCCATGTGGAATCAGCGAGTGACTTCCAGAACTGTTAAATCTACAATTGTAGTGTCACTGTGAGATATCTGCCAGTACTGTGCACTGAAGGGTTCACATAAAAAGGACTGTATATGTGTACCAAGTGTTTGTGTTTTACTAACTGCCCAATCCACAGAGGCAAGATCTTATGTGTCTTAGATACGTGCTGTGTCCTGCTCATGGACAAGCCCAGATTTGCCCTGATCAGAAGATACGAATGTAAAGTTCTGGAGAGAATGAGACTCAGAATATGACATAGTCAGAAGTGGCATCATCATGGTGTGGACTGGAATTTCAATGGGATATTGCATATCTTTAAGATGGTTCTCTGATAGCAGCGCAGTATTAAGAATTAAAGTCCTATACTCCATTGTGAGATTGTATTCTGCAGCAATTGGTCCTGATGGATGGTAATGCCTATCCCCCATTGTGCCAACATCATTTATGATTACCGGGAGAGTGAGGGCATTTCTTGTATGGAATGGCTGTGATATTTCTCTGATCTTAATCCCATTAAAAAAAATCTTTAGGATGCCCCCAGATTTACTATCTCTATATGTTTACCTCCTCCAGTCAGTCTCCAGATAGTTGAAAACTGTCCTTATAAAAATACGGCATTGCTAGTAGCATCTGCCATAGTTGATCATCTCACTGAAAGTAGAAGAAACTGCTGTGAAGTTTGTGTGAAGGTTTGGAGTTATCACATACTTTAATGAAAGTTTTGGTTTTAGCTTTAAATATCAATTCATTAATGATCTAAATCTAATGTTATCATACAACTTACGAAATTAAATATTGTTTTCATCTTTGTACACAATACTTATTTTTTCATGCAATAAACACAAGTTATTACTTATTTTAGAAATATTCAAAGTGGCTATAATTATGCCATGAAACTTTTGTATTACAAATATTTTGTTTATGAAATCTGTAAGTGATGTCCATAAGATACACAATGATTTGAAACTTTTACCATGTAAATATTTAATATAGACAATAAGAATAATTTCTATTCTATAAATAAATATTAAAGCCCATAAATACTTTCAGCCAGTACAGATTAACATTATTTGTTCAGCAGAACCATTCATAAAAATATTGCTTTTTATACATCAGTAAATAAAAAAAAAAGATACTACACAAACATTTAATGATTGTAATTATATTTGGAGCAGTAAAAAATTACATAATCATGATAAGAATTGCATTCTGCACAAGTGATTTGACATAATTTGAAAAATGTAGAATATTTTAGAAATAAGAAATTACTGTTTCAAAAATAAATTAAAATTTAGACATAGATATGATGGAATGTAAGATCAGTTTGGTAATTGGAATTACATTTTTTTCCCTCCTCTTTAAGAACACAAAATAATTTGCCTAATAAATGAGAATATTTTTACTTTATTGCAATCACTTCAAAAGACTGAAATAAAGGAACAACTGTGTACTAAGTAATGATGCATTTAATGAATCAACGAAAAAGTGAAATGAAGGAAAATTACATTTTTCAAAAAAAGGCTTGTTTGAAAATTTCTAATAATAAATGCTTTGTATTTAAGGTGAAATTACTATAATTTATAGCTATTAGATGTTATACAGCTTTAATTCATTTCAACTCTCTCAATAAAATGTGAATAACAAGATATAAAAATCTTTGCTTGTACCTCGATATACTTAGTATTCAGAGGTATTTAATTTTTAATTATAGTTTAGTATTAAAATGTTACCTGAGCAATACTGCAAGTAATTTACATAATTCATTCTAGTTGTTATAAAAAATTGTAATTTATCAAGAAAATTCAATAAGAATTTATCACCAAAATACAACTGCTCAATTAACAATTTTAATACACCATAGCTGCCGACAGCAGAATATAAAAAATCGGTCACACTCTATGGAAACACCATTTCAAAGGAACTCCAAACTGACTTATTATAGTCATGACTTATAATAAACTATAATACTAAACTATAATAATGCATGATTCAAGTTATTTAACTATTGATCATATGATTCTGTGAAATATATTAATGTTTCATTAGATATTCTAAATTTTTTGTTTTGCTAATTTCATTTTGCAATTTTTCGAACACTCTGATTTAGATAAAAGGGAAGGAGAGCTAATAATTAATATATATTAGTGTATGAATAAACTTAATAATGTAACATTTATATTGTTGTAAAACAAACTTTAATCAGGATTGCCACTCAAACAGGAGAATTAAATTCCCTGGCTTTTCCAGGTGTGTTTCCAGAAAATTCCAGGCTATTCACATAGAGCGTGTTGGCTGTGCTGAGGGTAAATTAATCATGGTACCACTTGAAAATACAAAAATATACCAGTTACATATGACTTTATACATATAATTCCCAAAACATGCTTTTATAACTATAATAGGAGTTTTTTCTTCCACTGAGGATAGAGATTAGAATCTGCCCAATCGGGATTTAAAAATGTCTTTTCTGCAGACATTCTGCAGCTAATGGAAGAAAGAAATTTATTTAACGATATTTTAAAATAAATTCAAGTATTTTATATTTATTTAGCAGCACACATATGTAAAAAATATATGCATTAAATTTCGTTATGGTATGCCATATTACTGCTAGAATTAGTTTCACCAGTATGCCAGAGAAAATTGCTTGAAATATGAAAGTATTATTAACTAATAATAAGTATTTAGAAGGAAAAAGACACATTAAATGATATGAATAACATTAAAATACAGTTAATTATTTAAAGATTAAAAACTGAATAAAAAAAATCGATGGTATTTTGGTGAATATAGATCTATTAAATGGTTAGCCTAGATGACCGATTATTATTATTATTATTTTTATTTTACTGCAAAATGACAAATAAGGCATTTAAGAAACAAGAAAAGTTTTAAAAGATTTTGTTATATATGAGAATGGGGGTAATTTACTTTCGTTCAACATGTGTTGCACATGCGAATCTCTGGATTCTTGAGGTTACAGGAAATTTCCTTTGCCTTTCTAAAAGGCAATCTGATTGGTGCTGCAAAAATTAGCTTTACGCCAGCTGTCCGAATGACACTTATGCGACAGAGGATTCACTAAAAAAATGATCATTTCCGACGTTGGTGCAAAAATCGCTTTTTTGAGGATCACAGTATGAAATTCCCTGACTTTAGATTTTGACTAAAATATTTAAATTCCCTGATTTTTTTGGTCAATTTTTGAATTCCCAGACTTTTTTCTTTTTTGCAGGTACGTGGCAACCCTGTTTAATATAAACATTAATGACTGTTTGAATCTTCATAATAAATTTTACAGATGTCTACATTAAATTAAAATAATTCAGACTAAATACAATTTAATAAGAAAAATTACCCTGAAAATCGTTAGGGGTGGGGAATGGAATATGCATAATTTAAGCTTCATTTGTTCAATAAATTTCAAGTATTTTCCTTAATAAAAGCTGTACATTAAAAGCAGAAGATTCACTGACCTGGGAGATGTGTTGAAAACCAAATGTAATGGCAGCTATGAATACACTCAAACTGAGTTTAACTGCTAATAATTATTAGTATTTAAGCAGTCTTCAAAAGAAAATACAAAATTTATATGTTTTGATGAAAATTTGTATGTATTATCCACTGAATAATCATTTCTATTCACACATCAATTTATTTTGTTTTTATATAGTTTCTCTTTTTATAAAACATCACTCAATATTTAAGTAGAAGAGTCATGAACATGCATTACTAACAGTAAAACAGAACAGTTGCCACAAGCAGTAAAAACTAATTCTATATACATTATATGGAAAATCAAATAAAAATAAAATTGAAACATCGCTTAATAGAAGCAATATATACCACACTGTGATGCAAAACATAGTAAATAACTGTATATACGTATAAAAGTCTGGATAGTAACAGATAACTAGCTTTAACTATGGTAAAATTTCTTTATATCTTTTTAAGATAAGAGTTTTATTAGAAGAGCAGAAAATTTTCAACTGCATTTTCTGATAAATGCAACAAAATAATTAAAAATAGGGCAGATCTTGCTTTTCTATGCATACTGACGGAACAGTTCTTGAATTGTTTGAAAAACCTACGGAATAATAAAACAAATGATTTATATAGTTTGCATACCACATTCTAAAGCAATATTAAAAAAATTTAATGTTGCTACGAATACACAATATGTGTAAAATTATTAAAAAAGGATTCCAATTGTAAAAACACATCATTTTCTAATGCTTTATATATTTCATTTGTACAGAGATAAAACAGTAAATGCAGCAGTCAAATTAGGGCATCTAATAATTCATAAACATTTAATTAACTGTTCATTTAAATAGAAATCTTTTTCTGGATAAAATATGATATTTAATTACTTATGGATATCATTGCAACAATTTATGCTGGTTTAAGCAGACATTTGATCATGTCAAACTTATAATACAGTGTGTGTCTGTTTATTTTGAACAAATGTTAATATCAAATTGAAAGAGAAACAAGCCAATATAAAATTTTAAATTAGGCAAAAAGACAGCCTTAATCTGGCGTAGATTTTTGCTTATTACTATTCCCCCCCTTTGTCTCCTGAAGAGGGGTCCATCTCTGAATTTTCTAACTGATCAAGTTTTATTCAAAATTTATGCCACATTAAAATTCTTTTTTGCTTAATTAAAAAAAATTGCGTATTAGTTTAAGTAATGTTAATATATTAATATTATTGAACAAATATTTAGAAATGGAAACTTAGCAAGATATCAGGTAGAATTTATATACAACACATTAGCTTACAGCATGCAATCACTAGTTCCCTTCTCTATAATGGAATTGATAGTAAAAACTTTTTTCATCCTCTGCTTCATTATGTAATATATGTATATCATGGTAATAAAACCCCATTAATACATACAAGTTAATTAAGAATTATACAATTTGCAAGATAACATTTCAATAAATTAAGAGTATTTTCTGGCGTATAACACACACTGGTATACAACGTATATTTCAAGCTACATTATATATTTGTTGTATAACACGGACTCAATTCTAAACCTAAAAGTTACATGTGCAATGCTCATCTCTTCTGAGGTCAATTATTTGAATATTTATCGTAGACTTCTGAACAATGATAAACTGCATTAACAAGTGGTAAGACGAATATATGTGTAGAAGTAAGCATTTTGGCACAGAGGGTGATTGTATTCAATGCAGTTGTCCAAAAGAATGCTATTATAGAGCACTTCCAACCTGAATGAATTTGGGGAATTAGGAGTTATATGTGTTAGTATGTTTTATCTTTCTGTAGTTATTTGAAGCTAAGATTTTGTAGTGAAAGTTGAAGGCTTTAGTGAATCGCATTTGCTTTAGTTGAAAAACAGTTGATCTGATGTTCCTTTTTCACAGTAAATATGGCTCCCATTGGAAAGAAACAAACACAGTACTGGTTTCAAATGCAAAGCCATTCATTTTGCAGAATATGGAAATTGTGCTGCAGCAAGAATTTTTGTGTCGGTGAAAGATGGAATGGAAAATGATTATTTGTTTATGGATCAAAATAACAATCATGGTGAAGATGAAACAAAATTCGATGATACACCTGAAGATATAATGGAAGACTAACATGATGGACTTCATGTTATCCGATAATGAAAATGTTTACTTTCATATAGTATGTCATTTCTTCTAAGTAAGTAGCATGCTGGTGCATGTAAAAATCTAATTTTTTTCCTTGTTTTTAATCTACCATTTTCATATATGGGGTATAATGCGCACCCCTAAATTTCAGTCTCCCCTGTTTTTTGGTATTAAAAGTGCATGTTATATGTTAGAATATATGCTAAATAAATAGCAATAAAATGTTAATTTTAAAATGGACAGTTTACAGCAGGTAACTTTAACATTACATGCATTACAAAAACTTAAATGTGATAACAATGAAAATTATCTACATAAAAATTGTATTTGGCTTTTTTTTTTTTTTTAATTTTTAATAGATTAGCCTTGCATTAGTTTATGGTAGTTTTAAGTATGTTAAAAAAATAGTAACTTGTAACTAATACCAATTTACAGCTATTAAACCCTCAGTTGGAGGGGCTGGCATATGGTACAATTTTAGAGGGGCAGCGTATGAAGTACGCCAGGTCATTTTTCGAGCCTCTGCTTCATATCTGAAACTATTTAATCTTATTAATTGCATTAATAAAGTGATTCATCTTAGTAAAAAGGATATAAGTAAAAGAATAACAGAAAAAAAGCTGTAAAGATGGAAATTATGAATTTTTAATTAATTCAAAAAACGGAATGCACTGGAAATGTAATTGAAAGTTACACTCAGAACATTTTATGGTAGTATAATTATTCTTCATTCTACCACACTCAGTGCAACATTTTTTTTATCTTTTTTGAAGGTGGTTCCTCGTCCTTTTCGTCTGTCTTGTCAGCTTCTGTTATAACTAATCTTCTAATAATAGCTTTGGAATGTGTGAGAAAAAATGGCAACTTTAGACGATTCTGAAGATGTGATTTCATCAAAGATGTAGCTAGATTTTTCAAAAAATATCTTCTGAACTTGATGATTGCATCAGGTTTGGCAACGTTCAAGAGCACATGCGAATTTATACTTGTTACATTTAGCAATGCAAAAAGTACCACCATTGTCCACTTCTTGGTTTTTCATGCTATGGTGAAATTACTACAAAGTTGGTCTACTGTGTCAACTGCGTCTTTACATATGTTATAATCCAGGATTATGTAAGGTTTATTTGCTTCCTGGTCAATTTTGTCATCATTGTGTAAAGTACTGAGCAGTATTACACACTTATTTTTTTTTCTCATTACATATGAAACAATTGTCATATTCTTTTGAAAACCAACAGTGAACTGCCGACTTCTCTTGTTTTTGTTGGTTGAAATTCATTTGGAATTTCCTTTTTATTTTTTTCACCATGCCCACAAGTGTTATACCTTTGGTAAGAAGATATTGAGCTAGTGGGTAGCTTGTACACCAATTATTGGTCATCAGGTTACGATTGGAACCTTCATACACACCAATTAGTTTTTTGATAATGTCAATGCTTGACTTAGAAGCCTCATAAGGTCCTGGGGGTTGATTGCCATAGTATATTTCTAGCTTCAAAGTGTAAAAAGATCATGAGTCAACAATTGCAAAAATTTTCAGACCATACATTGCAGGCTTGTTGGGGATGAATTGAATAAAAGAGCATCTCCCGCGAAAGGGTTCCAACTTCTCGTCAATTGTGAGTTTGTCATCTGATGTATAAAAGTTTTGACAGTTCTGATTAAAAGATTAAAAAAATTCTCTTAGTGCACCAAGCTTATCAGTTTTTCTTTGCACATACCTTTTGCCTTTATCATCGAATCTAATAGCAGCATACAGGTTTCTGAATCGCTTGAGACCCATGACCCCTTGCAAAATTTCAATTCGAGTACCGTCTTTTGCCCATGCTTCCTCCAAATTCAGTTTTAACATTTTTTTTGTACCCTAATAAGAATAAAATTCCTATATAGGCCAATACTTCTGCTCTATTACTATCATATGTGCTTCTCTTTCAGTTGTTTTGGAGATCATCCACAGTCCTGTTACATTTGAGATAAATATTTGCATATTGTACAACAGCATCAATCATATTTGTATTTATCATTTTCTGGAAAGCAGAAAGCTCATCATTTATGTCATCATTTATGTTTTGGCACTTGGGAATATTTTTTTCATCAAATTTTTTCGGGGCATTCTGGAAAATTTGCTCTTGAGGAGAACTTTATTCCACTTATAAGTTTCCTTCTTCTTTCAAAATATTTCCTCCAAATTTCTTCTTTTTGTAAATTATTTTTACAAAAAAGTCCTCATATTTTAAATGACTTATGTAATTTTCAACATCACTACAATCGCTGTTTATGTGGGAAACATCATCTGAGGAAGGAAAATGACGATGTTTAGAAACATTTCCCTCAATTTCTGAGTCACTTTCACGATCAGAATATTCAACGACTTTCGATTCATCGACATCAGATGTGTTATCCAAATTAACGGAGTCCTCATCAACGAAGACTTCTTCTAAAACATGCAAATGATTTTCAGGGGATACAATATTCTTTCTGCACATACTTGGAGGAGCGGCGTACTGCGTTCTCTTACGCAACATGTTCGCAATAATTGCTTTTTGAGGGAAGGCAAAAACCAGACTGACCAGAAATACCAGATACCTTGCATTCACAGAATGTTTCTAGGAGGGTAGAGAAAGGGAGGAAGCTCAGGAAGCGGTTGTCTAAAAATTACAGCCCAAAAGATAGCACTGGCGTATTCTGTATGCCAGCTCCTCCATTCAGGGTTAAATATTCTTTTCAGAATATTAAAAATAACATGCAATTTTATTTCTATGAAATCAAAATATTTATAACATTAAAAGAAGATCACACTACACAGAATATGATCAACACAAAATTCGAACACAATATTATACTCAATAAAAAGAAGTACAGCAGAACATCACCAGTAGTATAATAAAGTGTTTCATCTATCAACAGATAAAATCAACACATCATTTCTAAGCTACTTTGACAATATTCTAAGTGGAAATTTTTTAATGTTCAGAAATTTTTTCAACTGGTATTCACTTTTTATTATTCATATTAGTGTGTTGTATTGTTTTACCACACTAAAATAAAAGATACAGCAATCTCTATTTCTGGCTTCAGTTAATTATAAACAAATGCAAATTACTGCATTTTTCAGATATTAAACTAATGACTAATATTATCTGTTCCAACATTAAAATCAATCAAGCAATCAATAATATCAATCTAAATAGCAAGTCACATTATTACATTACAGGCTAAAAACCATTCAATGCATCTGTAATGATTTAGTTTTTTACTAGATTGCACCAATTGTTGGAAACTGAAGAACTAATCCAGTTGGCAAAAGACAGGATTATTAATTTTTTTGCATGCTTAGGTTTAGATTGCTACTAAGCTTTGTGCATGCTTAGGTTTAGAGCTTAGTAGCAATCTAAATTAGTGTATTACTGTATTTACTCAAATATAAGACCTATAAGATCATTACTGAAGTTACTCAAATATAAAAACCTTCCCTTTTTTCTGTGTTTTTGGTTTTAAAAGATGGTAGAGTTCTTATAATCAATTATTTTGATAACTGAAACTGCACACTGAGAGGAAGGATTTTAATAACCATACCATAAGCATTGTACAGAACACAGAGATAACTGCCTTATACATACATTGCATATCCTATTGCTAATTATAATGGATAACTGAATGATTTCTCCATTACATAGTCATTAATATATTTGAAAACAAATACATAGCAATGTATCACTGAATTTCTTTTTCTTTTTATACAATGGTAAAATAATTGTATTAAATTAGTAGCTCACCCTTCTTTTAAAACAGAAACAAATGAATTCTAATCAGAACCATACTCTCAGAAATATTCACCAGCATTATTAGTTTTTAAAACTTATCCTAAAATATAAAGATGAGTCATATTTTTTAGCAAATACAGTAGCTATTCTTTTTTTACTTCCTTGTATGAATTAAAGGAAGTATTATAATCGTGGAAAATTTCGGGAATCATATTTCAACGAAAATATCCATTTCAACCACTCTCGAAAACCATTTGTTTTATGCTGTTTTTACATGACATTTGTATATATGGACAAAATAAAAGATTGTTTTTGCCAAAAAGGATTATAAATTGAATGCTGTTTCTACATGACATCTGTATATATGGGCAGAATAAAAGATTGTTTTTGCCAAAAAGGTTTATAAATTGGATTTAAAATGGATTCAGAAGAGATTTTTTCCCTTGATGTCAGTATGTACATATTCTTTATCTCACATAACTCAAGAATGTGTAGCCATACTGCTATAACATGTAGTTATGCACCTCCCTTTTGGATTGCAATCAGCTGTACCAATCATATAGATATATATATTCCCACTCTGTTATCTCACTCGGTGAGCTTAGATTTTTTTTATTGTGCATTTTTTGCTTTAAAAGTGATTGAATTATTTTTTGTGTTCCAGTTAAGATTTTTATGCCTTTAGTTAATCTGCATGCAATTGTTGTAGAATTATCAACAATTTAAAAGCGCCGGATTAAGCCTAAAAAATGGCCATTTTTTTACATTTGAAACTCGACAGATACTGAGTCAGTTTTCCACACCTTCAATTTCTTTTTGCTGAGTGGGATTAAAAGTAAACTTTCAGTTTTGTGCTATGAAAAATCTGCCATGTTGCCCACTGGCTGAACTGCTCGTTTTTGTGTAGAAACTCCAATTTTAGTTGTAAAAATTGATTTTTTTTAAAACTGTATCTGGCGTTTTATGTTTTTTCTGTATTTTACAATTTTTAATGAAGATGTTTTGAGGTTTCATGTATTTTTGCTTTGCCATAAAGAGAGAAAAGAATTAATTGAATGAAAAATATACCTCTAATGAAATTTAACAAAATAGGTTAAAATGAAATACAGCCAAAAATGTGAATAATTTAATAGGCCATACAAGGAAGAGTGGTGTCCACATCAGATTGTTTCCTTTAATGTTCAATAGCAATTCAGACAAATTTAAGTTAGAGCTATTAAAGTAGAAAATTTCTCTTAAATATTAAAAAATATTAATTCATGGATACCATACTTCTACATTAATGCTTTTCCTTACACTAAAATATTTGCAATTTTAGCTTTGTTATTCCCATTTCAAAGTTAATTTTAAATCAATATTTTACCAATTAAAACTTATACTCAATTCCAGCCTTTTACTTATTGTACCTGAAGTAAAAATATTTCATGCAAATACTTACTGTATCAGCATCTTTGCTTCCATCAACTTTGAGAACCATGCCTTTTTCACTAAACTGGTTTACAATTGGCAGAGTATCCTGATGAAATGTGTGAAATCTAAAAAGCAAAATAACCACTGACATTTAAATGTGAACAAGAATGAAACAAATTCCCAAATTATAGCTTGAAAGGTTCATAATTAAATAATCCAGAAAACCTTTAGATATGTAACTAATTCTGAAGTCCTAATTTATCACACTATGACATATTTTTAATTATACAATATTGGCACTATTACATATTTTTAAGTACACAATATTGACTCACAAATGCAAATATCAAAATGAGATACATATACTTTAAAATGCATTCAGCTGTTCTCTTAAGAAAGTAAAAGAAAAATAAGCTAATATTAAATATTTAGCAAAAACGGAAAATGCCAAGTCAATCAGCAATTTCAGAAAAAGGGCAAATATTATAGAAATTATTTCACAATTTAACAAGAAACTTTTTAAAATCCTTCACTGTTCATGAATGAAACTAGTTTAAGAACACTTACTTTGACAAACATAATATAAATATATTTATAAACAACAAAAGTCTTTATTAAGAAAACATATTTTATTAATTAGTCAGACCTTCTGGCTTATTCTTGCCAAGAACTAAATTAGAGACGTCTTTGTCTAGTTTGGCAGTCACTAACTAAAGGATCTCAATAAAATACATGAGTCTTTTAATAAGTAATTAAATAGTTTAATAAAAAAAACCTAAAGCAGAATATTTTATAATGTTTGGCAAGTGATATATCACAAATTTACTTTGGCATTTAGAGAGCTATGTCTGTTTTTATTTGAGACTTGTTGTTTCTTGGTATATATTATTTTACTATTGAAAACATTTTGTATTCTTATTTTCCTTAAAGATCTAAATATCATCCCAATGAATGAAATAGTAATTCTGCTGATTCAGATATGGATTATCATGATTCTAAATCACTTTAAAAAATATTAAATTTTCCAGTTTGTTTTTGCTATATTGATGATAATTTTGTTCTCAAAAACCAATAATTAGTTAAACATATAGGCTAATACAAGTAAAAAAATGCAATACATTCACTTCCAATCCATGCCAAGCATACCAAAATAACAGTGACGGGAAAATTTTAAAGTGCTGTTAATTTAAACATTGTTTAAATCAATTAGTGACACAGAATTATTTTAGGTGCTTTTGTTTATAAAAATTACAGTCCAAAGTCCGATATCCAGAATCAGTGTGACTTCGGCAATTCAGGGTTTTAGATCATCCATTTAGATTATTAAGATACGATGCAAAAATTATAAAATTTAAAATATGAATACTTGTTTAGGAAATAATGAAGCATTTATGACTTTAAAGGAATCAAAATTTATATATATATATATAAAAGAACTCAATATTTATTTATTTGCTTTAACATTTTTTTCAATGTAAGACGTTTACGTTGCTTTTTTTTTAACACCTGTGCTAGTATTTCCTCTTTCCTTTTAGAGATAGATAATTTCTTATTCACTTACAAAATTCCATAGTTCAAATCCTGTAACTGCCATGTTAAGAATTTCCCTTTAAAATGTCATTCGAAATTTTTTTCGTTCTCCTCATTTCTTCATGAATTCTATTAATTGGAAGATTTCACTTTTTGCCTGTGATGTATGATGAGACTGGCGACTAGAGAGAGATGTGTTGCGCTAAATTTTGTCTTGCTTCTATTGTGATGAAGTTAAGCATGAATTACTATACCTATCTAGCTATTTATTATATGTCTATTTTTCATACATGCTTAAGGCTTATCTGAAAAACAAATAAGTTATTCTTAATTCAAACAGCCTCAAATTTAATCTTTTGACCTATGAATATCATTTACAAAATATATGTTTGGCATACGGAAAGAAAGTATTGTTAAATTTCTCCTCATCAACACACTCGACACCTTATAATGCAAAAGTTTGTAATTGTCTCCAAGCAAAATATCAACAAAAAGGTTACCAAGTTGTTAACTATTAATAAAGACAAGTTTTAGACATCATTGCATAAGCCATTTTTCAAACTGCCATGAGTTGATAGCCTTGTCATGATGAAAGCAACAAATTATAAAATATGAGTTGCCAGTTTGGCATTAGTAACATAAGTTATTCAATAGGCATAGAAATTAGCAATGAACTTTGGTAAAGTGCTTCAACTAGAGATGCATTTTAAGAAAAGTGGTTATGAAGCTAAATTATTGGTCATACAGAATTATGCTAATAAATGATTGTGTTTTTTCACCATGTTTTTAATAAATGATCATGTTTCAGTTTTTCCGTTTTATTTAGTGCTAAAGCGAAATTAAAAATTCTTCCACATGCTTTATAATGAAAAAAAATGTCTATTGCGACTGCCTGAAGCATTAAGCATAAGACGGTTCACTTTAGAAACCAATTCTTTATCCCTTTTGCAAAAAATTTGAAATGAATAAATAAATATTGCCGGTGGTGTGGAGGTAAGAAGATTATTTTGGATATTGGACATCTGGATTTTGGACATTGCAATGTATTTGCTAAAATAAGGAAACTTAATTTAATAGAATAATAAATTAAATCTATATGCATGTATGTAGATTAAACTCTATATTTTTGAGTATGAAAGAATTTAGTTAATGAGAATAAAGTGAATCACAGTGAAAAACTGCTTATTAGAACACTTCAAGTGAGCAAAGTGATAAAAGCTTGAGGCAATATATTTCAAAAATAAAAAAAAAAAAAAAAAAAAAAAAAAAAAAAAAAAAAAAAAAAAAAAAAAAAAAAAAAAAAAATT
>KK119251.1:0-17096 GCA_000611955.2 Stegodyphus mimosarum | reverse complement strand
CGTCCTCCCCTGGCCAGCAAACTCACCTGACTTAAACCCAATCGAGGATCTGTGGGACCATCGCGATCGAGTTGTTCGCGCCATGGATCCTCAACCGCGTAATCTAGCGCAGCTGGCCACGGCATTAGAGTCGGCATGGCTCAACATCCCAGAGAACACCTTCAGGGACCTATGTGACTCTCTTCCTGCACGTCTCGCAGCAGTCCGCTCTGCGAAAGGTGGTTATTCTGGCTTTTGACAGATGGTCACATTAATGTGACTGGACTGTGTATATGTGGCTATTTTATTCTTTTCGAGCCATAGTTAAGTTTTGGAATTCATGATAAAGAATGCAAATCATTCACCAACAATAGTTATAAAACTACGAGACAATTTTATTTACCACATTTTCCTGATTTGCCACTAAATAATTAGGAACTATTAAAATACCAACTCTTTAAAGGCTATTTTGATTAAGCTATTTTTACATAGTTGTAGGAAGTATACAGAATATGCAAATCTGGTTATTTTATACAAAAAAGTCCGAAAGACAATTTAGTTTGGGTACAACTTGCAAGACATTTGTACAGATTTAAGAAATCAGAATTTTAAAATTATGAATTGAGAATGATCTCAAGAAACTACTTTCCTCTTTCCTATAAACAGGGTTGCCACTCAAATAGGAGAATGAAATTCCGTTTTCCAGATATGTTTTAAGAAAATTCCAGTCTATCCACGTAATGCATTTTGGTTGTGCTAAGAGGTAAATTAATTATGGTACCACTTGAAAACACAAAAATTTGCCAATTACATAAGACTTATAAATATATATATATGTAATACATAAGCCCCAAAACACTGCTATTATAACTATAATAGGAGTGGTTTTCTCCACTGAAGATTGAGATTAGAATCTGCCCAATGGGGATTAAAAACGTCCTTTTTTGCAGACATTTTGCAGCTAAACGAAAGAAAAAAAATCTATTTAATGATATTTAAAAATAAATTCAGGTATTTTATATTTATTTAGCAGCATATATAAGCAAAAAATACATGCATTAAATTTCGTGATGCTATGTCATCATACAGCTAGATTTTGTTTCAGGATTATGCTAGAGAAAATTTCCTGAAATTTGAAAGTATGATTGACTAATAGTAAATAAATTTCAAGGGAAGAAGCAACATTAAATGATATGAATAACATTAAAATAATTAAAAACTGAATTACAATAATCAATGATCTTTTGGCGAATATAGTTATATTAAATGGTTAGCCTGGATGACTGATTACTATTTTTTTTTATTTATTATTTTACTGCAAAATGACAAATAAGGCATTTATTAAAAAGGAAAAAAAAATGTTTAAAAGATTTCGCACTAAAATCTTAGTATGCGTTACGGTCTTGACATGATTTTGAAAATTATCGCAACACCAAAATGATCTGTTTACTGCTCATCATAATGTCGCCAAATTCCGTGTGTACCATATATGGAGGTTAGAATAGGATACATGGAGCCTAATCTAACCTCCTTAATACCGTATACTAGGATTAAACCGATTTTGTTTTATACAAGAATATGTATTTTCTTAAGTTCAACATTAACTGCACATGTGCAAAACTTGTTTTGCCTTCTGAAAGACAATCTGATTGGAGCTGCAAAAATTGGCTCTGTGCCAGCTGGCCAAGTGACGCTCACGTGCGCTAAGAAAGTGATTGCTTCCAACGTCGGTGCAAAATTTGCTTTTGGGTGGGTGGCGGGACTGCTGTATGAAATTCCCTAACTTTTCCAGATTTTGACTAAATATTTAAATTTCCTGACTTTTCCCTGAATTTTTTGGTCAATTTTCAAATTCCTTGACTTTTTTTGGTTTTCCAGGTCGCTTGGTAACCATGTATAAACTTTGTATTCAATCTTAATGCTTATATTAAAAATGTACTCAATTCAAGTGTAACGCAAAATTTCAAATGAATTAACTTATATTCAACTTTCAGTATAAGGATACTTTTAATGATCTTTTACAATGAAATTTATGCTAGAAAGAGAAATTATCAGAATCAAGAAATATAAAATACCTTTTCTTTAAGCTGTCAATGTTATCATCAGAACGCCCACTTCCCTCAGCTCCCCTTTTTAAACATCTTTCGACACAAGCCTAAAATAAGAGAACATATGATATTCTTTACAGATTAACTTAAAATGCTAATAAATGTTTATAAAAAGTCAGTATTTTCTGCTTATTATCAATCTCCACTGAAAAGCTGTGACAAAATAAACATGAGGCAATGCAATATGTTGCCAGAATTCTTATGCAGCAATCCATAATGTTGCCAAAATGGATTTTAAAGGTATAGTTTGAAATATATATTTCTGGCTATAGAAATCCAGGTATAGTTTGACCTTCTCCAATGCAACCTTGGCTGCCATTTTGCCAAAACACATAGACTCGTCCAAAAGGGGCATTGCTACTTGCTGGGACATAAAAGGTCACGTGAAAGTCTTCTCTTCGCTGGAAAGAGAGAATTTATATGCTTGAGGGAAAGCATCCTTCCACCTTATTTTGAGAATAATTTGGTCCGAATGGCACATGCGTGTTTGCACTTATCATCGCAGATGAGGTAGTCAAACTATATGTAGGGTAGCATACACTTCTTTATGCACACATGGGTTTGCATTTTTGAAATTCAACTGTCTTTTTTTTTTATTAGCATTTCTCTTTCCAGCTGCATATATTTTTTTTCTTCTAATGAATCACAGGCTTGTTAAATTTATTGGCTGATGAAAAAGAAAGCTTTTTATTTTCCCAGAAACATGGTGTTTTGTCAAAGAGTAGAAAATGTACATATTCTCAATCTATGAAATTATACTTCTTAAATGGCCAACTTTTATGGAAACACAATGCAAAAAATCGAAAGCAAAGTATTAGGACGTGAATCAGAAATTGATTCAAAGATAGCCATACTTCATTAACAACAGCTATTTATTTATTTTCGGTTGGTGAACAGTGCCAAAGTTGTGCATGATGCCAAGTTTGTGCCATTCTCCAACTGTTTCTAGAAAAAATAGATTGCTTTGTATATAGAAAGAACAACAGTGAAGGAAGATTACAGTATTTCTCAAAACAGGTAACAGTTTTATTACCAATGTTTCTTGCTTTTCCAATTGACTTTTCTTTTATGGAATTCTGAGTGCGCTGCCATTTTAAAAATGTCTCTAGGCTTTCGGCTATTAAGTTAATGGCCAAAATTAGTCACCATCGAGTTTGCAAATGCTTTCCTAAGTCATTAATAAATTTGTGACTTTTCAATGGGGATGCAGATAAACAGAAAGTGCCATAAAGTGTTTTTCTAAAGAAACTAGCTCCCGTATAAGAAATCCAAATGATGGGACTACAAAATGTACTTCTGGCTCAAGTAACAAAACAAAAAATTTTAAGATACACATCAGCTTACAGCAAAAAACCTGTGGGAATTTTGTTTACAGAAGCATATTTTCAAAAATGCAATAATATGGAATGATGTATTTAAAAAAATATTAGAGGTCTAAAGCACCGCGTAATAAAAATTTAAATGGTATCAGTCAGTAAACATCGAAAATCGGCGAACATATCACTAGTGAAGAAATAATGGAGAAGTTTCATGGTGCATAGTCAAGAGTAACAGATCACTTGAATAGAAAGTTTTTAGCACTGGTGTCTCGATTCAACCCAAACTCACAGCTCATAACTATGTGTACCAATAATCATTTCACTTATTTCAAGAAATGATTTCAATTTTTCTATTCACAATTTTAGTGTTTTACTGAATACAAGTATTGTGACTGGAAATGGGAAAATAATTCTTTACATTAATCTTAATCACAAAATATAATCGCTGAATATTAGAAATAAAACCATAGTGTTACATTCAAAGGAAGTTTTGCTCTATGTAGAGAAAATGCAGTTTATTTTTGAACAGACAGAAAGTAACGTACATTACATACACATTCTGTTGTCATCGAATGGATAATTTGAAAGAGGTTCGAACCACAAATAACCTACAGTGATCAATAGACCAAATGTAATTCTTCAGAAGAATAACACTAAATCAAATACTGCAAAAATGACTAAAAAACATACCAATAGAAAATTCTTACTTGTTTAATTCAGATATTGCTCCTTTATATTATTTAAGTCACTGCAGCAAATGTTTTTTTTTTGGGGGGGGGATGGAAGAGGGGATTGTCAACAATTACAGGAAATTAAAGATGTAATAAACAAATTTTGTGAAAAATCTAAAAGAATTCTCCAAAATGAGGATTGAAAAGTTGACTAAAAGGTAGATAAAAATCACAGAAAATGATAGATATATTAAGTTCATGCACAGGCTATTTTCTTTTCAATTCAAAGCTGAATCTTGCACTTATGAACAGACAGTGATTTCCCTTAAATACATTGAACATATCAGGCTTATAGTCTTTGGATGGATAGTTTGACTAGTCTTTACAAATTCTGAATTTGAATTGACTGTATCATTGCATATAAAATATTTTCTTAGATTTTATTATTTTTAGATTTCTTACGATTTAAAAATATTCTGTACAGAGAATATGCAAGGCATATTTATACTAAATTCATTAAATTTCATTCATAACTATATTTTTTGAAAACATTTCAAACAGATTTCTTCAAATTTATTTCACAAACATATTCTACTGCTCTGATAAAAGAAAATAAAAATGGTATTTACTTCTTCGGAGCAGTCAATAAACAATATAAACTGAACATTAGCTTTATCAGCCATTTCTCTGTTCCAGCCATCCAAATTATCTTTGTTACGAGGAAATCCATCAATTAAAAATTTGTCACTTGCACTTGTTTTCATAGCCTGGGAGGAAGAAAGCCAAGAATGAAATACCAATTAAAATAAAAATTTCAACATTAATAACATTATATTATTGATTGGAACATGCGTATTATTATGTTACATTATTGATTATAACATAATAAACACGTTACAATCAATAATATATGCACATAAAAATGTGCAGGTAATACGCCATATAATTCTTTTTTAATGCTAGTTATAAAATACTGCACTGGCAAAATATTCATTAATATTTGCAGAAAGTGTTAATGAAGAATAATAAAAAAATTATTATTAAACAGATTAAAAACTTCAAACTAAATCACTTAAATAAATTTTAAAATACATTTTCATTCATCACAGATACGTACAAATATACAGACATAGTCAAAACACTTCATTTTAAGGATTATGGGGGAAAAAAAAAAACTGAAAATTACTATTAAATAAGCACAATGCACCTTAATTCAATTAAATTTTTGGTTTGTACAATAAATACTCTTTTACATTTTAATGCGTCAAAAAAGATTTTTTTTTATGGAATTTCACTTTAATTTTTATCAACGTAAAGTAGAAAGATCTCATATATGAGTATTATTTCTTATATCATTATTAGAATTTCCTGCAAGGCAACATCACCTCTGATACATGCTTTTATACAGTATCTTACAACAGTCATTCTCTCTTGATGTCATTTGTACTATGGTTGCACTTATGGAAACATAGTCAAATACTAAAGTGTATAATGTAATCATATATGCTTAAAAAAGCATATTAACGGTATACAAATTTGAAAATTCCCAAACTCCTTATTTTGGAACATGTGAAAAGGGGACACATAATAACTTCTCAAAGGTCTTGAATGCCCAATTGCATCATAGTTTTAAATTCTTGTTGTGCTCTTCTTAAACAATCTGGAGGAAACTGATGAGGTTTTGCGACCACGGGAGAACCTTTAGTTATAATGTAATCAACAATGTTGTACTTTACAAATTAGTTTGGATCGTGTAATTTAGTAATAGAAGGAAATTCTTTCAAAATTTTGTGATAAAGTGTATCATTAAAAACAGTTTTACTGAATAAATCTTTCAGTTTTCATGCAGCCTACAGTTTGAAATTGCATTTTAAAATCTGAGAGAGATTTGTTTCTAGGATCAGGTACCGATTCAAAGAAATGGAGAAAATCTGCTCCAAGAATTGATGTCCTCACATTTCCTATAAGAAACATACAGGTTAAATAGGGTTTTACCTTCCTTAAAAAAAATAACTGTACTGTAGGCTAGTTACATCTTTAATTTAATTTTTAGCTCCGTTGAATAAGATAAAACTTATCAAATGCAAAAATTCGCTTTGAAAAACTTGTAAGTTTAATGTCTCGCTTAATCCAATTCCCACCATACATGAACAATTCCTTTGGAAAGCATTCAATTGTATATATCAAATCTCTTGAAATATATGTAGCTTGGTTTATATAGGACAAACAAAAAATTGCCTAAATCTTAGAATTAATAACCATATATCTTACATTAAAAAGTTTAAACTTAAGCAAACTTCTAAATCCAAAGAAAGTGTTTTCTGACCGTAAACTACAGTAGTTGAAAAATTAGTGGCAAGAAGTGCCTGTTGGAGATAATTTCTTTTTTGAGAAATGTTTGCCAGAAGGAAGGACATGTCAGAACTGGTATCAACCACGAATGAAACATTTATACTCCAATCATGAATAAGCAGAAAGCATGAAATTTGAGGCAAAGAATAAGCTGCTTCTATTCTTTGCTGTTTCCCTTCCTTACCATGAACAAGGTTTGGTACATTGTCTTTACAAATTTTTTTTAAAAAAATGCCTATGATACAAGCACACAGAATAATCTCTCCTTTTGCAACTGTTCTTCTCCCAAGACTCACTGCAATCTTCCCAATTTGGCAAGGCCCCCTGAGAAAGAGAAATATGATCAATAAGCTTGTTTAATTTTTTCTATTTCTTTAAATAATTTATCTCAATGGATTGCTTTGTATAGAGGTCAGTAGGGTACGGTTCCATAAGTAAATCCCAAACTAATAACAAAATATCTGGAGACACACAATTATATTTGGTAACTGACACTGTGATAGGTTTAGGGGTAGCAAGAGCAAACTTACTTTCACACATAATAAAACATAAGGCTCGGTCTCATTGATTAGAAAGTGGACTTTGGACGTCATGTACACCAGACATTGTGCAAGGTTTAAGCCAAAATAAAAGTAAAAATATAACTAAAAATGGAATATGAATAATAAATAAAAACGAAAACTATGAAATAATCCATAATTAGCACTCATCTTTGATCCAGGGAATAAAAATCGAGATAATCCATACCTTTTGGTTAAGAAATTTTAAGAGATGATGAGTCATCAAAAACAAAAATACTTGTCAACTTTCCACAAAACTTGATTTAATGATGCACAGAAGTCACCATTATGGAAGGGTGTGGATCTTGGTTGTCCATATCAAACATTCTCAATGCATTCATCAAGAACTTCAATCAGACCTAATACACAATAAAAGTTGATTGTTATTTCAAGACTTCAAATATGTGTACTACTTCTTGACAGCCGGTTTCTGTTCTTTGCGCTTCTACAAAAACTTCTCCAGAGAGCTGCTGCATTTTATCAGCAGCAAAGTGCACTAATTTATTGCTTACTACGACTCATCACTACAGCTATATATTTTCCTTGCATTTTGAAAAGAAAACAAAGGTTAAAATTTTGGATTTGCCTTCTACAGAACAGCAACTAGTGGATTACCTTCAAAGTTATGGGACTGCATCACCAAAAAAAGTGCATCACTTTTTTTCAAGAATGGAAAAACAATGACAATGTAACATGAAAAACTGATAAAAGATAGTATCAATTCGGAAAAGAAATACTGTTTTACTGCTGTACAATCACATTTGTGACCATACTGTGGTTTATTTATAGCTGGTCGAGAGAATTAATATCTTTTGAATGGGGAAAAGAACAGCCAAACAGTGGATATGGCCAACCAAACAGTGAAACAGTAATAGATTAGAACAATTATCAGTGAGAAGTTTGTACACAAAGTGTTCTAAACACAACTTCTGTAAAATGTGGTGCAGGTTTTGCTGCCTTGTAAGGTAATCTAAAATCTTGAATTAATATTTATATAGGCCTTTTTTTGATACTGAATTTGTAACTGTATCTGCCAATTTTATAAGTAAATAAAGAGGCATCAGTTCTTTCAGAATTCAGCAAGAACAACTGGTGGGATCTCTGCCAACTTTCACGGTGGATGGGATAATACATAAGTATTACTTCATCTCTAACGATTCTTCTTAAAAATGATTGTGCATTTTCTCCCTCTTTCCAGCATACCTTTGTAGTTTAACAGTAGCACACTCTGTGCATATTCGAGAGGTGCAGGTTCTTGTCCTAGCGAGGATATTGCTAATTTTGCACGTTTCCTTCTTAAAAAAAGCCTCAGGATTTGACAACTGGGTTCCCTAATGCCCAGTCCCCCTTTAAAAAGAGGAGTATATAAAGTATTTTTTCCCCTCTTTTCAGCATGCCTTCATGGTGTAACAGTAGCACATTCGACGCATATTTGAGAGGTCCAGGTTCAAGTCTCAGTGAAGGCATTGCTAATTTTTCATATCTCCTGCTTCAAAAAAACCTAATGACTCTACAAATGTGTAATGGTAATGTCTTGTTTAATGATTTATGTTATTTTTAGCCATTTCTCTTGAAAAACAGAGGTCGTAGTTATTTTCAGTCATTTCTCAAAAACAGTGGCCGTATCACCTCACGGAGAAGGAAATCATTTTAAACTCTACCTATTCTAACCTGTGAGCATATTCCACACAGACCCAACGATGTTGAGATCAACAGATTATGTACGAGTAGGAGGAGAAA
Source organism: Stegodyphus mimosarum (assembly GCA_000611955.2). Taxonomy (NCBI): domain Eukaryota; kingdom Metazoa; phylum Arthropoda; class Arachnida; order Araneae; family Eresidae; genus Stegodyphus; species Stegodyphus mimosarum. The sequence goes on along the minus strand of KK119251.1, from coordinate 8,367 downwards.
ATATTCGAAGTCAGTGACATGTTCTTCAAACCAATTTGTCAGTTTTGAGTTATTTCAGTTAACACATGAAGTGTTATAACGTCATCCTGACATGCAGCACATCTTTTGAGACGCAAAAATTGAATAATTTAATGCATTTGGTCTATTGGCATTCCTTGACAGTGATATTATGAAAAAGAACAATTAGTGTTCTCAGAGATTTCCGTAACACTATAACATAAACTGTCCACATCTTTGCTTCACTCTAAGCATGGGATAATCTGGGTCATTTGCCTCTGAAAGAACTCATAACTAATTTTCCCTAAAAGTTTGGTTTATTGAGATTATGGCAAAGCATATTAGGGCTATCTGCCTATGGAGGTATGTCTTCATAGAGAATTTTTTAAGGGAAACTGGCTTGTATACACACTGCACATGGGGAAAACCATGAAAACACCCATGCAGCCAGCCCCTCACCTCGAACTGAACCAGGTCAGAACTATCAAGGCTCAGTAACTTTACTGCTCGGCTGCTGGTGGGCTACAATTTTTTCTAAAATGGTTGCTTGACACTATTTATGAAGTTATAAACTTTTACATTAAAAATAATCCATTAGACACTGCAGTAATGAAAGTTTCAAGTCATAAAAGTAAGAATGAAACTCCTATGGTCTGAAAAGGTGAAACGTTTAATAGTATTACCTAGTGGACTAATTTCGAGCATTTTATAGACAAAGATGTATGCCATATTGCATGCATCTTTTCACTAACACTTACTTCCGACACATAATTTCTGGACCATATATCTGCAAGTGCTGTTAATACTGAAAGGCTTTTGCTTATGTTTTCATCATATGGATGGATGCACTTTGTGACTGTTTTGCTTTTAATTGAAAGAATAAGACCACATAGCAGAAGCTGAGTACTAAAATTGCTGAACACTGGTATTTCCATCAAAGTTTAAATTCCAGTAAATGAGCTGGCTGCATAAGAATTTTTGTAAGTTTCTCCATGTCTCATGTGAATATATGTCAATTTCATTTAAAAGGCTCCTCTCTGAAGGGATCTTTCCTCTTAGACAGACAGCCCTCATGTGCTTTGCTAAAATTCAGATAACAATAAATTCTTGAAAGAATAATATTGCATTTTTTGTGGCTGTTTGAGGTGAAAACACGTTTTGCATCAAAGGCTGATTTTTAGTTGATGTTTAACTCCAGCAATTAATTAGGAAAGTTGCAATTTTCTTTCATGGTGGCCAATGTAACAATCTAGTACTTAAAATATATATATATATATATATATATTTAATTCTTAATGCTTGATGTCAGTTATATCTCTCATTACTAAAAATTCGAAGTTCAAGTTCTGATGCTGTTGAAACCATTAAAGGTTCCAGCTGAATATGCTAGCTTAAATTTGGAGTGTTATATTTCATTATTCAGACTTTGTACTGTGCATAAGGAAAGATTACATTTTTTGCATCATTATATTCATATTCAGTGTCAATGCATATATATTTCATTAAACAATAAAATACAAATGAATTATATGACAATGAGGGAATTTATTAAAAATAACCTGGATGACTGTACATAGATGTCATACTAATGCATGACAATACTTGAGCATCCATCTCTTATCACATCCTTAGGACAATCAATGGGATGTATTTAAACATCTGCAGTGGCACTTAGATTAATATGGCGATTAAGTGAGGAAATAATCTGTATGAAGATTTTACTATTGTTTATAAATATATGTTGAAGATATGCAAATTTATGAAATGACAGATCTTGTTAACCTGCACACATTTTACAACAGATGAATTTTTTGATTTAATTAGTCATACAATAATAATTTTTACAATATCTATTCTAGTCTTAATAGCCTATAAATTTAACCATTTAACGTAGGTTGTTGAAACCCAAATAAATAAGAGTAACAAATACACACCATTTGATATTATTACCTCCTCAATCAGACGGCAAGTAATTTCGACAGGTACAATGGTTCCGTTTCGAATGTGGTTTTCAATAAGTTCTCCATATTGGGATCCAGGGGTATTCCTCTCGGCTCTTAGAAGATCACCAGCAGAAAGATGAACATATCCAAAAGTCTGATAATAAGATAAAAATTATACATAGTTTATAGAAATTTTTTATGACTTATTAAATAAATAAAGAAGCAAAGCATATCATGCAATAATCTTAATATTTATTTAGAAATATACCAAGGAAAATTTTTATAAATTAGTTTAATATTCTTAAAGAGAAAACTTCGAAGCTGCAAATTACGTAAATCACATTTTATTTATTTATTTATTTTTTTCAGAAATAAAAGATTAAGTTTGAAATAACAATAAATTATTTCGAAAGAATAAAACTATTTTGGGCATTTAATATAAAGCAATTACTTATTTATTATTTTGACTAGAAGTTACGAATGGACAAGAAATCTGTCAGTGTGAAATTCTGTAACTGAATATTTGCATGCAATTGGTAATAACTACTCCACTTTTGTGATATGTATTTATGTTAGAATATGTTTACATACATTTAACTTTCTTATACAGTTATGTCTTCATATTTACATGTAAAATGTACCAAGGATTCTGTAACTGAATATTTGTGTGCAATTGGTAATAACTACTCCCCTTTTGTGATATGTATTTATGTTAGAATATGTTTACATATACTTAACTTTCTTATACAGTTATGTCTTCATATTTACATGTAAAATGTACCAAGGATTACAATGAAAAATAGCAAAAATTACAGTAAAAGCCTGACTTTGTGGCATTCAACTAACCAGCAAGATGATGACTACCATTGGCTCACTACCTTTGGCAGGTATGAAACATTTCTCGGTCATTTATAAAATCAAAAGAATGCATTGATGAATAAAGATATTTTTTTCACTTGTTCAAAATAATTTTCGTGTCATCCATTAGTAATGAGTGTAAAGTGAAAAACTGAAGATAGCAAAGTGTTTTATCAATGGATAACTGCCCAGTACATCCCAGGAGGAGGGAACTGTATTACGGCAATATTAGAACTAAGTGATTTTTCCTGAACACTGCTCAGATACAGCTGCTGGGTTAGGGAATTACTTAAAAACTTAAAAATGATCTATCATAAAAATTTTGTGAGCAGATTATTGAATGTTGAAACATTCCTAAACACAATGTAACAGAATTTTCAGTAAAAGATGCTTTTTATGGATTTACACATGTTTGGAATTCTGTTGAAAATGTGAAATCAGATGAAAGAAATTTGAAAGAGATGACAGAAAATTTTGTTTTCAGTTAACTTTTATTCAGATGCATCTGATAAAGAATTTAACAAATTTAAAACAGAAGACCAAGGCCTGACAAAAACATTAAAAATCTTAAAAAATAGAAATGAAAGTGAAGAATCTGTTCCTAGACGGGGAGTGTTTGAAAACGATGCTTGGATTTATTGCAACAAAAATGTATCCATGACAGAAATATTAAGTGAAGATAATTTTCAATAATTCACCAGAATCCAAATCAAAACAGAAAAATATTTCTTGGGGGAATGCGGAGAAATATTTTTCAACATTCTTGCAGTTTTGTGAGGAAACTTGTTATATATTGAACAAGAAGTTTCAAAATTGCATCTCTTTATACAGAAATTTAAGAGAAAAGGGAACTTTCACTCAAACACAGATATTTGTAATTTTTCAGTTGAACATCGACTGCATCAGAACAGTGCCTTATTAAATGTAGTCTTATAAGCAATTTATTATTTAGCTAAAGCCTATTAAGATAATGTTTTACATATTATTTTCTACATACATTATATTAATAACTTACCTCGACAATTCGTTTACATTGGGTTCCTTTACCAGCACCTGGTGCTCCCAACACAAAAACAACTTTTGGTTTCACTGCCATCTTGATCGAATGAAAAAGTGCCCTAAATAACATTAAACAGCATCTCCTGCAATACATCATTTATTGACATAAATACAGTTAAAAAAAATGCAAGAGTTTTGCATCTAAATATAATATGACTCAATAAATTATTCTGTTTACATACCAGGAAATATAGCTGCCAACATAATGTTTCATTAATGCAATATTTTTTTCAAAGCCTGTTTTTACAATACTGTGACCCCAACTTATCTAATCAGGTACTTCTCCATTAAAGACAAAATATACATTTTCATTGGCATGATGGCAAATTTTAGGTTATTTATTTTCCCAAGTTGTTGCTCAGTACTAAGATAAAACAGTAACAACAATAAAAAGCATTCTCTGATTTCACAACACAATACTTCAAATACCAATAGTGAAGGAAGAATCTGACTTTAAGGTTTCATCAATTTTACAGCAGCCATCGATTTTAGTGTTAGGACAATAATAAGGAATTGGCACATACCTCTTTTATGTAATTAAAATCAAATGAACCACTGTAGCATGATTCATTTGAAGTATGCTTTGGTTTTCAAAATTCAAAATATATTAATCAACACCTTGAGAAAAAATAAATTGGCAGTAACAAAACAAATACAGAATCCAACAAGTTATATTTGTGTTTAGACATTTATTTCTTCTTGGCAAGAATAATGGCTGTGTAGCCATTTGACTTTAATTCACATTCTAATTTCATGACATGGTTCACATACACAAACAAACACAAACTTTCAAACAAAAGACAAAAAACAATCAAACACAAACTTTCTTTGCGAAGAATATCTTCTTTTTGAAGAAACAATTTAGTCACTTATTCATTTCTCAGCAAATCGCAAGTCATGAAATTCATTGCAGTAAAAAATAACAAAGAAAACCAATGAGATGACATGAAAAATGTGGTTGTATGAATTAGAAAGAGTATTATTGCCAGGAAAGAAGATTAACCAAACTGGTGATATCTTTCAAAGAAGAAATATGCCAAAACAAAAAAGAGTGCCAAGGAATGAGGAAAGCGAATGCCAAGCAGACTTTATGGCAAACTACTTCTACTCAACCAGTGTCTGAATAGATAAAACAAACATACAGTTTATGTGAGGTTCAACTCTTAGTAATTGAACTTGGTGTGTAAGGCTTTAATAAAATACAAAGTGAATGCAAGATAATTAGAAAATTCTCTATGCAGTAATGACTTCTCTTGAACAGATAGTTTTTGTATATTTTCCTTAATTAATTCATCAACCAGCATAGCCTTACTTAAAATGAATTATCATCGCAGATTGGAAGAAAATATCCAAATAAAGTAATAATACTTCTTAACTGACAGAGCATATAAATGAGAAATATTTCTTTCAATTACATACCAAAATTACATTAAAAGTTTCCCAATACTTAAGGTTCCTCTGAAGATGGCTTGGTTTGATTAATTGAGATTACGGCAAAGCACACTAGGGCTACCTACCTAAGGGAAGGGATGCCTTCACAAAGGACTTTCTATTGGAAACTGGCTCATATACAAGTTACTCATGAGGAAAACCATGAAAACGGCTATGCAGCCAGCGCGTTCGCCTGGAATCGAACTTAGCGACTCTGCTGCTGGTGGGTTCTTCAGGATAGAAAGTTATATTTAAATGAGTGGTTATAGATATTAGTGAAATCATTAATTTTTAGAAGATGAGAAAATTCCACAAAAATTTTACGTATTTACTGGAACATATGAACTCACACATAATATAAAGTAATTCTGAAATCTTAATGAAAAATTTCATAAATGCTGCTTGGCATCATCTAAAAATTTTACAACAGGCCCACTACAGAATGTGTATACTCTTTGTTTTACAACATTTTATTGATAAAGCTCTTCCCATTATTATTTCATTTCTTCAGATAATGCAGAAAGACAGGTTGTACAACATACATGCTGTAAACATTTTTAACATTGAAATTGATTTTTTATACAATTTTTCGATTACTTTCTTCAGATTATGATAAAATTACATACATTATAATTTGCCCTCACTAAAAGTTAAATCAAGATTGCTGCAACTATGTAAGACAGTAGAAAACTGACTCTTGTCCCAGACTACTCCACTTTCCAAAGTTTACTAAAACATCCAATTACTCATTTTTTACGTCCTACAATTGGTCAATGCATAACAGCAGTTGCACTACAGGAAGATCATAAAAAGAACTGATAAAGTTTCTTGAATGATATAACTATTGAAATATATACGTTATTTCTGACGCTATAAATAAGAAAATAGATCTACACCACAAATATAGCTATATTAGTAAGGTCAAGCTTTAAAAATAATAATTTCACTTTTAAATTTTAAAAGCAGTTACAATATTTTATTATTCAATGCTCAATAAAGCAAATGCTGGGCAAACTATATTTAAAACTAATGCTGCTACAGTTTTATATCATTACACAAATTTGCATATATAAATTTAAATACAAGAGGGTGCGGCGACCTTTGTCGGTCACATTTTATTTGAAATATTTAAAAATTTAATTACTGAAATCTGCATCAGTTACAAACACATATAATTCATTTAAGGTGCGATTACTCGCCAATGATAATATTTAAAACATGTGTATACACTACATTTATGGTAAAAATATAAAACATACTTATCAAAATATGAGGATGTATTATTTGACACAAGATAATTGAACGGAAGCGGAAATTGTCTACAGAGGCATTATATTATGATGCCAATTACAGAAACAGATATTCCAATTCATTTTATTTGTGGCTTGTGCATAATAAGATGGAATTACAAACGGATAAATGAAATTACAGTCTTAAAAATGCACTTTACGCAAAAATGTGAATTTTTTAATGATTTAATTTTCTCATAATATTATCAAACTGCTTGATTATTAAACATGCAGTAATTCTTGACTTCTTGACGTTGGAGATAAGTCTGGTTAAAAAAATCGAAAGCACAAGGCAATCAACTGTAAATAAAGAAATTGCCAGTGTTAATGAAAAATCTTTGCTATTAATCAGGTAAAATATTTGTCTATAATGAAATATTGAGTGAAAAAGTTAATATAGAATTTGCTGCTACAACATGAGAACTGCATTTTAAATGTTTTCTTAGCCTATCCAATTATAAATTAGGTTATATTTATTACTACTACATGCGAACTGTATTTCAAATCATTTCTTAGACTTGGGCTATCGCTATTCCTGAGAAGTATTGAACGCAGAACGAAGCAAATATATATGGCACAGGATTAAAACTTATAAAAGCTATTAAAAGATCTCTTCTGCAGCGTTTCAAAATGCAAAATGATGGGCCTTTTGAATCATTTCAGAGAGTGATCCCATTTCCGATCAGTCTCAAGACAGGCTTTACTCAAATTCGTTCCATCTTTGAAAAACCAAAAATAATAAAATTTTCAGAGAACGTTTCGAGAAACATACGTTAGTTTATAATTTACAGTAAAATTATAGCTTGTTCTCATCTCCTGATTTGTCCTCCATCCTAGACTAAGAAGGGAACACACAACACATCTGGAATAAATAAATTAAAAAAAAAAGGTAGAAAATGCTTCATTTCGTACAACAAGTTGCAGGAAAGTGCATAGTCACACCTTTAAATAGCATTTAAAAGCAACCTGAAATACCGATATTTTTCTTTACAAATAGCGTTTAGTTGTAGTGTTTTGTGTTGAAGGTCGTATTATGCCTGGCGTAGGAAGAATGAATTCATAACAATACAAGCTAGAATTCTATCAGAGGCGTTCTACCGGTACAGTGCATATTAACACCGCGCAACTGCTGTTCAATTTGACCTAGATCTAATATTATTATAAGAATTTGCTCTCGCTGAGTGTAAGAAGACCGCGAATTTCCATAAACTACCCCCACATGTTGAATTTTGGACGTCAAGGAAATATCGACTACTTTCACCTGGCAAATAGAAGTCGGCATTACCACTTACGTTTCTACCGCATTCTTTCGAGTGAATCATGGATGTATGAGATCTAATTGTGTGTTCTTGAATTTTTTGAAATTTCTTATTGTTACGAATTTCACATTTATTTGGCTATTTATTTAGAATTGTAATTAGATTTGCTTCATGTTGCTTTAGCAACGCAGACGATTTTTGAAGAGAAAGCTACGTCGAAAAAGAAATAACAATAAAAATAAAAGAGCGCGTGCATTTAATGCTTAATGAATAAATATCTCGTAATTACTGTTGCCATCCAGAAAAAATCAAGAAAAATCGTGTTTGTTCTACTGATAATTAAAAAGCTTATAAAAGCCGAGGTGAAACAGCACATCTTAGTATGCCACTCCAAGTAATAGAATTAATGTATCAAACTATAAAAGTTACCGCTGTAACAGGCTCACACACAGAGGCGGAGGAGTGGCTATTTTAGTAAAGAGCTCACTTCAATCGTGCTTAATTAAAGAAGATCGGCAGAATGGTCATGAA
>KK119250.1:230624-254689 GCA_000611955.2 Stegodyphus mimosarum | reverse complement strand
GAAAACTTAAATTTCAAATACATGAGATGTATGAAAAATGCATCTACAAGCTTTATTTTTTTTACATTGATCCTAATGTGTAGTTTCAGAGGTAAATTTTCCTAAATAAGGTTAAAAGCTTTATAAATACTGTTTCAGAATTCTGAATCCGAGGGTTCTGCGAATTAAAACCTAATCCGTTATAAAGCAAAAGTTCCAGATAGTAAAATATTTATAATGCTTGAATAAGCTTAGAATATAAAATTTTATATCTTATTTATATATATAATAATATAATAATGTTTATATATATCATTTTAATAATCTATATGTTAATTTATATACATAATTTATAATTTATATACAATTTATATTGCACAAAGGTAAAAGTATATCTATAAGTAAATTTACTGTGAACAAATTGTTTGATGTATCCCCAACTAATTTATGATAAGCCACCTTTTGTTTTGAAGGATACAAATTAATTGTTATGTATATTTTCCCCTTTGTATTTAAAAAAAAAAGGATTAAGTTTTCCAAGCAGCCTTCTACGGAACAGCAAGCAGTGGACTATTTTTGAAGTTACGGGAATGTACTTTAAAAAATCGTGAGTGAATGGACATTATTAATCACGATATACGGTTGACAAAATATTAACAGACTGGAACAATTTCCTGCAGGAAGATTTTAATCATCTAAATACAGCTTCAATAAAATCAAAGAGCCTAACAAAATAGTAGGAATTGACGAAAGCCTTTTTTCAAAGGACAGAAACAACATGGTTTGCATATTGATTTCATTGTTTATTTAATGGAAAACGCATACGTTTTCTCCAAAATTCCAAATTAACAATTTCCGAAACTTCAGCAAGATGTCGAGTAACTCTGACGTTTCAATGGCAGCCACTTTTCACTGTTGGTGGGATAATTAAACAAAAATTAAGTCCTCTTGTAGCACCAATCGCAGTTTCGGAATCGTTACTGGCGATAAGTTACGTGCTGCCACGGGTCTCCCTAGTAAGTTCCGTACATGCTTGACGGGATTTAGATCCAGAGACCTTGCCGACCAATCCATGTGTTCAATATCTTCACTCTTCAACAGCTCTTCGACAGTAACTGGGCGATGAGGTGGAGCGTTGTCGTCCATGAAGAGGAACTGAGGACCCATAGCCCTTGTGAAAAGACGCATGTAAGGAAGAAGAACCTCGTTACAATAGCAGTCCCAGGTGACGAACCTCCTTGGGAGATATGAAGCTACCAAGCATTAGGTCTGTTCGAACGAGAACTCCGCGACCTCCAAAACAGTCCCTTTTGATGATGTTGAAGGGGTTATTGCGTGTTCCCCGCTCTGTCCAGATGTGTATGTGTCTAGATCGCAACCCAGACTAAATCTGCTCTCATCTGTAAAGAAAACTCGTCCCCATTCATTGTCTCTCCAATTCCGGTGTTCCCGGCACCAGAGAGAACGCCTTCTCCGATGGGCAGGCATTAGAGGTACACACCGTACAGGGCGTCGTGCAAACAGACCACCACCGTGCAGTCTTCTGGCCACGGTAAAACGCGATATCGGTCGTCCAGTCGCCTGTGTCGTGTGTCTAGCGATTTCTCCCGCTGTCTGCCGCCTGTTTCTTCTGGCCTGTAAGGCAATATACCGGTCATCTGCGGGTGTGGTTCCTCGTGGACGACCACTACTAAATCCCCGGATAGCTGTTCCTGTAGTTTAAAATTGTCTCCAAAGTCGTGAAATGAAGCTGTGAGCAATTCCATACTCTGCAGCCACACTTGTCACAATGCGGTCTTCCTTCAACTTCCCAATGATTCGACCTCGGGTAAAAGCATCGAGATGTCGTCTCACAGATTGATTATTCGCCATTTCTCGCTGAGGCAGCAACTCGGTGTGATTTTAACTGCTAAACGGCGTGCAATCTCTTTGCCAGAAATACTGATCTTACACCGACAATATGCTTTATACTACTCAGACACTCCCCCATTACGTCTACCTGCATATCTGCGCATGTGCTACCGTACATCGCCTTACTTAATCTCCTGATTGGTCTTTCTGTCCGCTCTGCCTCTTCGTTCAGCTGATATGCTAATTTTTCGACTTCGTCCTTAATTTTTGCACACCAGTGTATATAAGCTATGGGGACTACATACTATGGCCATAGTAACGAACGATTTTAGGCTTAGAATTCGATGACTTAAGGATACGAAGAGCGATGTCGTTCAGCCTATTTAGGATTACGTAAGGACTGTAGTTTAGGAGACAGTTCATTCCGTTGAAACGGATTCCACAATCACACCTTGTTACTTTCGTTGAATCGTTGTCCTGTAGCTCTCATGGCATATCGGGTCTTCATCTTGAGCATAGCCGAGCTGAATCGCTCTCGTGCATCTCTTCAAACCGTGCCTGGAGATATTGGATGTGCTCCTCTGGTGATGAAGGCGCATCCGAAGGGCGGACAAACAAAAGATCACAAAGCAGACGAAGGTCACGACCGAAGAGCATCTGGGATGGGAAATAGCCGGTAGTCTCGTAGACAGCACTGCAATAGGTCAGATAAAAGCAGAGATAACTTTTTGACTTAGTCCTGTTGGTTTCTGAAATCACCAATGAGAGATTACTAAGGATGGTTCCATTAAACGTTTCTGTCATGCCGTCTGACTGGGGATGTCAAGGGGTCGTTGGGGTTTTGTGGATGCCGAGTAGCTTCCAGAGTTCCTTAATTACAGTCGAGGTACAATTTCTTCCTTGATCAGAATGCAACTCAAGAGGCATTCTGAACGCGGAAATCCAGTGCTATATTATTACCTCTGTTACCGTGGCAGCCCCTTGATCAGGAAGAGGATACGTTTCAGGCAGTTAGGTGAAGTAATCAATGACAACGAGGGTGTATTTGTTTCCATCAGCAGTTCGTGGCAGGGGTCCCAGAATGTCAAAGGCTATGCTTTCAAAAAGTGCTCCTACACTGTAACGTTGCATCTTCCGTCGGCTATATCCTTTGCAACTCCACAGGCGTCGCAAAATTGGCGCCACGTTTGCACGTCACCCCTTGCATTATTCCTGCAGAAGGGCTGCCGAACTCTATGCAAAGTCTTCATTATGCCGAAGCAGCCTACTGTTGGACTGTTGTGTAATTCTTTAAGATCGTCCGGCATTCCGAATTTTGGAAGCATCAGCTGCCACCGGAATGCTTCCCCATCACGCGACTCGAACTTCAGGTACAAGACGCTGTTTCGCGTATGGAGTGTGTCCCAGAGAGCCTAATATTATTTTGTTTAAGTACTATACATCGAAATGTCCTGCCAGGTAGATTCTCTGTTTGAAGATTCAATTAAATCAGTTATAGATTTAATGTCGCCGTCCGCCAACTGGTCTTTACTGACCTTTTCGTCTCTCCATGGGTTTCGATCAGCCGATGATGAAGTTGTAACTTGTCGTGGGACAGGATTAAATACCTCGTGTTTCCCCTCCGACCCTGGAACAATATCAGCAGGTTTCTGGGCAGGCTGTTCTATACAGGACATCGCCTTTTCCGTGTGATGCTCCTTTACGATGAAACACAGTTATACCATATTCCTGGAATCTCTATATCCACATAGCCATTTGGCTTTCGGTATTCTTGAAATTTAACAGATAGGTCAACGATGCAGGATCTGTGCGGAGAAAGAATTGTCTGCCTTAGGAGAATGATGGAAATGTTCTATGGCTTTACCTATGACACAGTAATTCACTCCAGTTTAGATAGACACTTTCTTCAGTAATCCACGACTCGTTGTTGACCGTTATTTCTTGGGGGGAAAGAGCCCGGACACTTTCCGTGTCGAGAATAAACGGTTTGTCGAGCTGAAGATACGGCAGGATTGGAGACGTTAAAGTCTCTATCAGTTTGTTAAATGCGTCTTCACATTACTTTGTCCACAAGAACTTTTGCTTTCGTTTTGTCAACTTGTGAAGGGGTCTTGCGATGGAAAAATTTCCTTCACAAATCTCCTTTAGTACGGGCAAAGACCCAGGAAACTTCTTAGCTGATGCACATTTCCGGGGTGTCTCCAGCCTTTAACTGCTGACACGTATACATACCTTGTACACTACCGTACATCACCGTGGATCCGTATGCATACCTTGTACACCACCGTACATCACCACTGGCTCTTGGACTTCAGTAGCTGCGGTAGAGATGACACATTCATTAGTTTACATTCAGCTGGACTCAACTTTAAATTGGCTTTCACTTACTGAAGCAACTTTTCCAAGATTTTCTAAATGTTCTTCAAAACTCTTCCTGACGATTATGATGCCATCCAGGCATATCACACAGGTTTCGTAAGAAAGACATCTCAACACACTCTCCGTGCAACGTTCGAAAATTACTAGCGAATATCGTCGTCCAAACTCCATCACCTTGAACTACCAAAGTCCTTATTCAGTGGTAAAAGCCATCTTTTTCCGGTCATCAGATGCATCTCTACCAGCCACTCTTTAATTCAAGCGTCGAAAACACTTGCTTTCAGAAAGAGAGTCCAGAAAGTCGTTAGTAGCTGTCTTTCTTCGCAACCTCCTTCAATCGGCGAAAGTCAACGCTAAATCTTCTTGAATGGCCTTTCTTTCTGACCAGGACGATGGGATACGCTCACGGACTTGCTGAAGGCTCGATGGCATCGCTTTTTTGCATGTCCTTTAGAAGTTTTCCTACCTCTTCCTGCTTAGCAATAGGTAGACGTCTTGGATGTTGCTTGATTGGTGGATGATGCTCGGTACCGATTCTATGCTGCGTCAGACTGGTTCGACCCACGTCAGAAGACAAACGGAGAAAACAAATTGAAATTCTTGAATAACACGTTCGGCAGCACTCCTTTCTTAATGCCTTATCGTGCATTCTACAATAACTCCGATTTAGGATCTTCGAAATCCCAGATATTGATGGATTATTGGGTCGTTTAATGCAGGTCACTGGTGTATGCTGCTACCACTTCACCTTTCCTAATGATTTTCGGTTTATCATTGACTCTGGTAATTCTCCTCGGGATAACTGTCCTCGATAAGTCTACGAGTGCCGAGGCTACTAGTGCTCCTCGCAATGTGTTAGGGTTCTTGGCGTATTCCATTACACGACACCGGAAATTTCTGTTTTCGGCTACGGATCTAGGAGTAAAAATTCTGTTCTTGCTTTTACTGTGATATCGTCTTGAGCTATGATTTGTTGAGCAGAATTTACCCCTTCATCATTAATTCCGAGTAGGGTTATGTCTTCAGAGGCAGAATGCAGTTAGTTATTCTTAAAATCAAGGGAAAAGTTGTGTATTTGCAGAAAAACGTAATTCGAGTATGCAAGGGTCTGCAATATTTGCTGCACATGACGTGCAATAGTAGGCGGCACTTTCAAATGTGTTGCTATCGTTTAATTTTCCGTTGATGTCGTTATCTTCCCGGACGCAGTCTAGAGGGTAACGTAAAGTGGCGTCAAGATGATTTTATCTTACAGTTATTGAACCAGATGTTTTCGAATGCTAGTAACATTGGCTCCTGTATCGATGGTCGTATTGCAAGGATTACTTTCATATGTCCTATGATGAAAAGTCTATTACTACCACCACTTACTGCAGAAATCTGAAGCTCTTTAATATCAGGTTTCTCATTATCTTTCAAACTCCCCTTCTCAAAATGGCCACTAATTTGTTTCTTTCGTCCTTGCTGGGGAGCAGTCTTATTTCCTGGGAACTAAGGTGTTCTGCAGTTGCTTCTTTTACTATAGCAGTTCAAGCATTTTAAGTTCGCTTTGTTGCCATTCTTGTTGCTACTCAAAGCAATGACTTGCTTGACTAAATCATCTGGACTTGCAGTCAGTTGATCTACTGGCTCTTGGATCTACTGGCTCTTGGACTAGCAGCTCTGAGTGGGTGGCGGTGTCTACGAGTTGTTTGTTGGGCTGCCTCGAACTTCATGGCGTACACTAGGGCTCTTTTTAAGTCCTTAACATCCGCAATTCGCAGGGTTTTCTGTAGGGATCCCGGATGCCATCGTTGGAGTACTGCAGGGACAGGATTGCTCTTGTTTCTGATGGGAAATCAGAAAAGGCGAGATAAGACAGCCTTTCAATATATGTGGCAAACTCCTGGAGTAGACTTTAACCGGAGCCTGCTGTAGTCTTTTAAATAATCTGGCTTTCGGGCAGAGTTTGAAGAATATACGCTGCGTCTGCTCTCAGAAAAAGAGCGAGATGTCAGGCCTTAGCTTGAGAATCCCATCTATTCGAGTCCGCCAGCTACAGAAAATTGCTCCTTATACACTAGCCAGGTCTTCCCATCATAAGCTTTAAAGAGAAACGAGAAGGCATGGGTAAAAATCTGAAACCATCATAATTACTCCCTGCTGTCGCTACGAATTTCTTTAGGGTATCAATTTCTTTGGCGAATGCAGAAATCCTGTCATAAATTTGTTGTTCAATTTGTACTTTGACGGAAGGAACTCTTTCTTCAGTTTCTCCAACCCTCTTTTCAACCGTGACTATTTGCCTTCCGTAGCCACGAATTTGTTTTCCATTGCGCGGGTAATTTCTCTTTTCATTTCCTCTTGACCTGCTTCAATCTTTTCTTCTTCAATCTCTTTCAGTTTTCATCTTTTCTTCAACAGCTCTCATCTTTTCTTTAAGAGATTCATAGCCAGCTTTCATCGCTTTTTTGAATGCAGATAGGCTGTCACTGGCTGTCTTAATTGCTAATCAATCTCTCTTATCACTGGCATATAATCCGACTTTTGACAACAAAAATTGTTGCGAGCATACAGATTCGTAATGACTGAACGCACACAAGCCCGATGATATGATGATAATACTTATTTTATCAAAAAAAATTTCAGAGTTCTGTTGTTCACAGAAATGCTTGTACAGGTGTTCACAGTATCACAAAATACAATAAGTAGTTACACTTACCTACTAAGAACTTTAAACACAATGCAATGGAAAGCGCTTTTAAACAGAAAGCTAACCATGAGATATCTTAGTACTGCGAACTCACGCTGACCGATAACTCGCAAAAACAACAACTGAGAACAGATCTCTCTCTGGTCTTATATAGTTTTCTCCCGGCCGCCGAGATACTTCTAGTACTTTCTGTCTCTAGAAATTACTGGAAGGCAATATGAGGGTCGAATTACGGTTACAGGTAATATGGTGATCAATTACATGTATTCAAATACAATACCTATTACGGTGATGCAGGGACCGGATCAAAATGTCCCCAAATGGTCGCTAACTTTGGGGACAAAAATTAGTCCCCAAATCCTTTGCCAGCTTAGCGATATCTCGCCAATCTACCGAAATACACGCTTACTGAATGTTAAATGGACTTGCCCCTGTATTCTTACTTTTCCGCACAGCTTTTCTCTCTAGATATTTTTATGTTACATTGCACCGAAAAATACAGTAATTTCACATATAATTGAATTTAAATCTCTGTCTATGCCCATCATGGACCTACTCCATGATGGGCGATACTGGTAGCCGCTTTAAGTTAATGCGATCCAGGTTTTACTCACGATTTTTAAACACATTCACTGAAATCTCAGGTTTCAAAAATGTGTAGGAAAAAACGGCTTGTCAATGGAAGACCGATTTACGTCAATATGAAGTGACAAATTAGGTTTCACTGTATACGATAATTTTCGACCGGCGGTAGAGAACACACCTTTATCTTTCATTGCTATAACATTTCTTAAAGTGAATGGTCATGTTTATCAGCTTTACCATTCAGATTTTGCATTTGTTAGAAACATTGCGTATATTTACAATCATTATATTTCGACAAAAGAAGCGAAAACTGGATTATGAATATTCTTATGAAACTTCAGTTAAACCTGCAAAAGCAGTTTCAGAAATATTTCTTCAATTTCTTAGATGAAGCAAAAATTTTAACAGTTCGATAATCTGAATGCACACTAGTCACTTTTTTATGACATTAAAAAATAAAAAAGGAACTTATTAGCTGAAAATCGTTGAAATTTGCAGCTGGTTTTAAAGCAAACGTCTATCAAGAATAGAATAAGCAGCCACCAGCCTAATATTAATCTGAATTTTGAACAGACGAGCTTAGAAATGTACACCTTACAAAACCTTACTTCGTGGCTGGCAAGAATACAAAAAGAATTTACATTCTACTTTTACGAGAAATTCGTCCTAACGTATGGGCAGTCCTACGATTTTTTTGACAATTCTTTATCAGTAGTTGCAGCAGAGGAATATTTTCTTATGCCGAAATTGGTTGAAGCCCTGTTAAATCAAAGAAAACAAACTCTCTTGCATTTCTATTTATGTAAGAGGATATTGCTAAAACATTACACTATGTACACATCATTGATAACTGTATATCGTCAAAGGCATGTACTTTTTTTTACGTTTGCATTTGTAATAGATCAGAAATATTAGAAAGATTGTATTTTTATGAAACTAAAAGGTAAATTATGATTTCAAACATCAATATGCTTAATTTACAGGATGCATAAATTGTACTGACCACCTGGTACTCTGAAAACGCAGTAGCTGAGCCTGAACCTATCAGTAATTTCTCTTACTTCATATGATGCACAGCATATTCAATAACTACAAGAATTTCACAATTACAGTACGAAACTCGCATACTGCTTCCTTCTCATATTTTAAGAATAATCTACAAATGGGAAAAATTCATATTGTATTTGACTTTCAAAACATAGCTAGAAAATAACCAGTTCTGTAGTTGTAGAATCGAGAATGCAAAATAAACATTCAATAACTAGAAATAAATCTTTTAAGATAGTTAACTGAAAATAAATCGCAAGGATAGTATTAACTTGTATGGATCACCTCAGTCCGATGATTTCTAAGAAACACGCAACTTTCTTTAAACAATGACCTTCCCTGCTGTCTACCCGGCAGTTTAAAAATAAAAAAATATAAATAATAAATTAATAAAAAAAGAAGTAAAAGACGGGGAAACCCGTTCGTAGACGACCTTCTTTAGTTGTAACCACCGCGTTCTCAATATTCATTGCTCGTAACCGAGTCACACAAAACTGGAATTTGTACTGGTGCTGTGGTGACGTCACACTCGGCGTTTCAAGGAGAAAAATATGTAGATGAAATGCCTCAGAAAATTTGTTCCATCGAACTAGATATGTACGTGTCCGTAACCCCAATTCGCGAGTTTTTGACTGAAAACGATTTTAAAAAGAAGATAAGGGAAAATGGTGTTTCCTTCGAAAGCTGTCGAGCCAAGTAAGAAGAGTATTTCAAGCTCGCATTCTATTTTCTTTTTTGAAAAATGGAAGATCATCAAAGATCAGTGTCTGCAAAATGATTATCAGCTTAGTTATTTAGAGAAAACTAGAAAACAGAAGAAATTAGTTAATGAAAATGTAGAAATTCGAGCATTGCTTGATTACGCTTGTATAACCCAGCATGACTCAAACAGTTCAGAAAAATTAACTGCAAATTTATGCTTTCAATTAAATGCCTTTTTTAATTTAAACCCGTTCCCTACCCAAAAGAATATGCTCTAAAACATGAAATACATTTTGCGCTGAATTTTACATCCGAGGAACACGTATCATCTTGCTAAATAAAAATAAAAGCGCCCCCCTTTTTTTAAAGTTTCTAAGTGTTGCGAAAACACATCAGCACAAGCCCTTCGTCTATGAAAGGCCTACGATACTTTTTTTTTTGCAGTGATACCTTGTGTTCACTATATATGACTGTAATCATACTGTATATAAAGAATACACCATTTCTTTTTCCCATTAGAACTTTTCTTAGTCTTACGGTCCTATTGGCCAATTTTAGTAGCCTTCAGATTGTATGTTAAGAATCGCTTTGTTTTCATTTGGAATAGGAATTTCTTTTTCGAAGTTTCTCAAGATGAATATATTATTTCAAAAGAAATATTATAATCATTATCTGAAATTGAATTATAGCAACACACGCATTTACCAACTGCGTAAGAGGAGGTATGGCTACATAGAAAGCTAAGGAAAACATCTCGAAGTTACGTTACACATAGATAAAACCACGAAACTTACATGCAACCTTCCATTCGCCGAGACTCTAACCCAAGACATATTACCAGTGTTCAGCGGCCTCATCACTTGGCCTCTAATGAGCACTAAGCGGTTAGCGATAGTAATGTTTCTTGCAGTTTGGGATATTATTTGCCCATTTTGAAATTGTGACCGAAGGTTTTTGCTTAAGTTTTTTTTTGTTTAGATAAACAGTGATACCTTGGTACACCTCATTAATCCGTTCAAAATCCTTGGACGTATACCAAATGAATTTTTCCAATAAGATATAAAGCGAAAGTAATTTTTTCGTTCTTATAAAAATTCTTACTGTTGCGATCATAACACTGTTTAATATTAAAATACAAATGCAAAAATACTCGTATATACTGTACAATACTGAAGCATAGCATATTATATTGTACATAAATATTTTCTGCCATCGAGATCAAAAGCAATTTTTCAATATGCTCGATCTTGGTAATCGATTTTACTCCTTCGCAACTTACCCGATTCAATAGTCTTTGTTTCTCACAATATTATACGCCATCATGCTTGCCATACGGTATGCAATAGCCAAGTTCTGGATACGCATGCGATCTTCATACCCTTTAATAATCTCTTTTTTTCACCTCCTTGAGGATTCTAAGAATTTTCTTCGTTGCTTGACTCTTCTTAGTAACTTTCCTAAAACATATTGTGAATGAATTTACAAAACAATTATACGAAAAAGTACAGAATCACTCAAAAATTCGGAGTTTTTGCTAGTTGTTCACTGAGTAGTAGCAACAGGCGTGTTGATGATCATAGGCAGTCGCAGCATTGCCTCGAAAGAAGTAAACAAGGGTAATGCAAGCAGTATGACTCATAGAACTTGAGTCGTATTTCAAACAGACGTCGTATACCAAACAAAAATTTTTGTGTCCAACAGAACGTATACAAAATTTAATGCATTTCAAAATGTATGCACACCAAAGGTACCAGTATAATTGTAACTGCCCTGCAGCATCTTTAGGTGAAGTTGCATAACTACACAGCATATCATTATTCTATTTCTGTTTTTGAAAAAAACATTGTATGATAACTGCTCTTTCTTCATTTGTAGTAATATCTATTTCTGTGGAGGAATACTTATACGAATATGATTACTCATGTAATTGCTGTCCTTCGGCGCAGATTTCGTTAATTATCCTGACCTACATACATTACGAGTACAGTTTCTTATACAATGAAATATACTATACAGTGCTAGTCTATAATAAGTTTATAATAGGTGGACGGTTATCTGAAAATAGACGCATATTTAACTACGTACGCAAAATTTATTTACTGCGTTTTCGCAGTTTTGAGGAAATTTTAAAAAAAGAAAAAAAGAAGGGTGAGTGAGTGAGTGTCATTTCGTTGTGATGGCTTCCGACCATGGATGTGAGCCAAACTGAATTATATACCATCACAGCAGGGATATCTCCAAAGTTACAATGTTGAATATTATGTACTAATAACAGTTTCTATGTTTTACAAAGTCTTTCTTGTCCAAAATTAGTTTATATCAATAATCTTCCTTAGTAACTGAAACAATACGCACAGATTTTTATTTCGTGCTGAATGAAAACAAGCTTTTACTATTCTATATTAAACTTACCAGTAGTTTGAGGATTATTTAGCTTGATAGCTGCAGACACCAAGCGTCATACTGATTATCTGCTTTAACTTCTGATCATTTCAAACATATTATTATTCACGGTGTTTCTGCTTACGCAGCGTCTTGAGATGTTCTCCATTTTACCAAGGACTACTCTATTTTTGAGTGTTCGATGTCCATATTGCCCAGGCAGAGTCTGATGGTTCCTTTAAGTGCCAGGTTCTTGTATTAACACAATGGTAGTAATAATGGTCAGTGTCACCTTCCTCTCCGCATCCGCAGAAAGGAGAATCCCTACGTCTGAATCTGTTGAGGTATACTGGGAACGGCCCATGACCTGTCAAGGATTGTGTTAGGCTAACACGTTAGGTCTTTACTTCCATGTTAACTTTTGGTAATAAGTGAAATGTCCTTCGTCCTACCTCTGCCTTTGACTATCTACTTTTCCCAATTTTGTAGCAAACTTTTCAAATTTGTTCGTTTAATACGAGACCAAGGAAGTTTAGTCGGTCATTCTAGTAGTTCCGTGTCATTAGCTTTGCTTGGCCAGAAAGTCAGCGGCTTCATTGCCTTGAATGCCTGTATGAGCGGAAACCCATTTTAGAGTGGGTCTTCGTGAGCTAGGCATTTTCAGAAGAAGCATCAACAGAGAAATCAACGTAATGCATTCGAATATGCAATTTTGCAGAATATAATCTAAATATTCCAGCGCCAGGTATTTTTTGTTATTGCACATCCATGAAAAATATTTAAATTACAGTTTTAAACTTAAAATTGATTGATTTGAAAAATTTTATGATAGAAATTCCCTTTATTCAATATGAACTGAAAGTTTTTCAACATAATATTGAACTGTAGTTTATTCATCTATATAACATTCTAATCAAATACAGAGGTGGTCAGAAATGAGGCTCAAGAGTCTCGCTATAGTGGGGTAGATATTAAATGAAACTCTATGGTTCTTGAGGACAATCAAACACAGATCTCCTTTCTTTAGGAGTATACAATCTTCGGAAAGATGAGAGGAGCAAGAAATGATCATTTTGTATTTTACTTCTTATTAAATACTGAGAAAATGTAACATCAGCAGAGAAAGAGTTAATCCTAGTGCGGAATCTTGACTATATCAATATTCTCTGCTGAAAACATTTGTAGGAAAAAAATATTTTTAATTACATATTTCACAGATCTTTAAACATTACCTATATATAAAGAAGAAAGTCTGTGTGTGTGTTTGTTTGCTAATAACTCAGTCACTACTATAACTGTCATCACTAAACTTCCTAGAATTCTTTTCTGGGTCCTGAAAAAGGCCGACGTCCACTCTTTTAAAAAAAAAAAAAAAAAAAAAAAGCTAAATTCAGAGATATTAATTAAAAACTCGGAAAAACAAGAATTTTCGCCCTCGTTTTTCCGAGTGGCAACAGTATAGGAAGCTGGAGATGGAACTCTGCTTTATTTCATAAGTTGTTGCCGCTGCTCCCTTTCAGATCCTAGAGTTCGTTAATAAAAATTTCTTAAATTTTAAGACGAAATAAAAATAGCATTGCCAAACAATAAATACATTAATCCCGATTCCAAAAATTCATTGGAAGCCATTTAGACTGTTCCAATCTTCGTACGACTTAAATTAGCCGAAAGCGCTAATTTTCGCTCTCATTTTTCCGAGTGGCAACAGTCGCACGTTGGAGATAAAAATACTTTATTTTATATTTCACGAATTTTTGAAAGTAGCAAAATACTGCTCACTTTCAAATCGCAGAATTTGTTAATAAAAAATATGTAAATTTAACAAAATCTATACACGTAAAGAAGAATGTCTGTTTGTTTATTTATCCGCTTTCTTGATTTCTGATGAATTATGATCAATTTTTGCCACATTTAATTGACTAAAATTGAATATTGGGGAAATAATGGGTGGAACTTGAGCTTTTACGACCATTTGATTAGAAAGACAAAAATCATTAAAAACCGCGTTCCAGTGTTGCTGACATAATGAGAGAGAATTAGCTTATTTTTCTATCGAAATCTTTTATGTGGGTTCCATATCGCATCAGACTGAAAAATGTATGACTATAAATCGCATTTTTTGCATTGTTATTAGAGAAGGATTACAGCGGTATCGTTCTCTCTATTGTTAGATGCATTACTCTCAATCTAACTTAAGTGGCATCGGGTACTTCTGCTAGCATTGTATATTTCAATTACCTTTTGACATTTTATTTCAAAAATCATTAAAAAATTATTTATAATTTAATATTGTTACGAATTTTGTATTTAGTTAGATATTTTTAATAGAATCATAATTAATTTTTTTTATCTCCTAATGCAATGAAGCGCGTGACAATTTTAAGAGAAAGCTACGCGGGAAAAGTAAAAATACAAGAGCACATGCGTTTAACAATGAATAAAATTTGTCTTCGTAATTGATATTTAATTTGAATAAATGTGATTGACTACTATGAAATTGCTAGAACTGTCTCGCGCGGCCGATTTAGGAAACTATAAAAGCCGGAGAGAAACATCTCAGCTCAGTTGTTTTAGTGAGCTGCTGTTGTTTACTTAGCTGCTATAATTTTGTTGATCGGATCAGCTTTCTCTGCGCTTTTTATTGCGTTATATTTAACGTTTTAGTAGTTTAAAATATAGCTACTTATTATATTGCGTGATATTGTATGAATACCTTTGAGGAAAAATCCAGCGGTTTGTTATATTTCTTGCGATAAGAATAAATTTTATTAACGCTTTATCGAACTTGTGCATTCAGTTTATTACGAACCCTGTACGATTTTAGTTAAACTAACAAAGTTTTATTTTAGTTTATACTTTTCTATCTATTCTCATTTCAACTTCCCGTTAGAATAAGCGCGCGTTTTCAGCTTTATGCTAATTTGAAGTGGAGCCAAGTTATATTTAAGCGAGAGGTAGGAACCTCTCAGTGTGAGAGCTTTTAGTCTCAGACCACGGTCACTCTATTCGACGTTCTCCTGACTAGCTAGCATTTAAATTCTAAGCCATAGCGCTTTTACGTGATTGCTTATTGAAGTAATTCCAAGTACGTCAGTATTAGTTAAATCTTGCTACGCACCATTTAGTTTAGAGGCCAACCTCGCGTTATAGCTCTGTGAGCAACGACTGATTTAATTTCTATTTAGCTTTAGTTTAAATTTATTTGATTGTTCATTTTTAGACCCAAATGCGGTCTCTACTTTCTGTATCCCTCCCGAGTTGGGAAGTGGTTGTACATAATCGTGATTTAATAAAAGAGGATTTTAAATCCCTTTCAAGTGCAGTTCTTTTACCACTGAATAACAATATTCTACCACAGAACATAGCTGCATTCAGCTCCCTGTTCAAGATCAGGATTTTAAGCTGTCACGAAGATGTTTTCCAAGAATATGCACCGAATACTCAGTCCTGACAACCCGTACGCACGTAACGATATGTTTATTAACTTTTTACAAAGAAATTTTTGCGCACTTTTTTTCCTTTTTCTTTTCTTTTCTTTCTGCCGCTTTTATTAGCCCAAAGGGAGTTAGTTCAGTAGGGCTATTAATTTCGTTTTGTCATTTCGCCTAGAAAACTGTAAAAGTCTGAATCACTTTTCACATTGTTGCCACTAAATATTATCGCCCTGTATTATATTTATTAAAAAAATTAAATAATTAAGAATTTGCATAAATATATGTATGTTTCTCTCATTCTGATAAAACAACGGTACCTAGAATCATCAAATTTTGAATAACGTACGTCTCTTCCCGAATATGGGCATCTGGAAGTCCAAATTTGTAATTTGTTTTATTATCTATTTCGTATTTTATAAAGCATTTATGAGTTTTTCTGGGTCCTGAAAGAAACTCAACGTTTTCAGAGCGAGCAATGGCAACACTGTCCGAGAAAAAAAATTTATCTCGAGTACTCAAAATTGTGTATCGGAAATTCTAAAGATATGCTATTTTAAATATTTTATGATATTTCTGTTGAATTACACACAAAACGTTAAAAAACGCCCCTTTTAGCGTAGTATAAAATTTGATTAATATTAATAATAATTTAAAATATAAAATTATAAAAAAATTTCAGATTTTTTTTTAAGTTTTCTTTTTAATGCGTATATTGATATGGAAACCACAGAAAAGAAAAGAATATTACGTTATAATTCTTAGTAGACATTAGATTTACGAATTCAATGTAATAAATTCGCATTCCTGAATGAGGTTGCATGCCAGCGAATAAATTATGTTATCTTTTTAAGACGCCATCGATCGTAACGCTAAGCCCATTTTTTTGGTCTACCAAAATAAATATCTTTGATTCAACGAAATTCAAATAATCAAGTAAAATTATACACACGGTACATCTTTAAAAAACTTTTCTTGTAATGAAATTTGATTTACTAGCAATAGTAGTAACTATTTACCGCCACTTATGATATTTAACCCTTGGTATTTTAGTTACTACTATTAATTATTTATCCTTCTGAACCGTCGATATCTGCATCTTAATATCTGAATCTAGTATTTCCGTGAGTGATTTCTGTGGTTCAGGATGCCATTCTTTTAGCACATTTTATCTTCATTATCAAATACATCCTGTTCTAAGACATTGAATGCGTTGGTCGTATAATATTTTTAAATGTAATTTTATTCGAATCTTTCAGGGAATTAAATTGTTGATACTCGTTCTCCCAATTTTGTTGCCAATGCTATCTTTATTTTTTTGGAAAGTTAATATTCAACAACCAGAATTCATATTCTTTTCCAAGTAAGCCATGCTGATTCGAAATGGAGTTAAACAGATTGGGAGATAAACAAAAGAAAATTCGAATAAAGCTACTATCGCTTCTAAAGATAACTTCTGTTTTTAGAAATGTTTATGTGGACAACGATTTCAATTTAGAATTGAATCAATACGGTATACGAAAAATTTTCCATATACTTGTTTAATTATTTGGCAATATTAGAAGGGAAGATAAATTTTTAAACTAATCGGTAGACCAAACTAGTAAAAAACAGCTCCAAATCTACTACGCGATTGTATTATGAGTTGAAAGCTAACTTTAATTGTAATTTTCTCCTTTTTACTTCCATTCATTTAATATATTTATTTTGTTAAATCATTTTTTAATTTAACGTAAAAGATGTGTTTTTATTTTTCTTCTCTAACTTATCGTCTGCTGAACTGAATCAATTAGACTTGGATATTGCCGGAATACATGACAATTACACAGAAATCTAAATTTGAAACAAATTGTCCAAAAAGTACCTACATTTTTTATTAGACATTTTAATTTAATAAATGAATAAATATGTATTATATTGTAGACTGATTGGATGTTTATTCCAGTTTCGTGCAGAAATACGAATCGCAACAAATTTATGTTTTGAAACAAAGAATTATAAATGGGAAGAACTGAAAAATTATGAATTTTTAATTTCTTGGTTTTAAAATTAACCAGAAATGCTTTGTAAGTAATTTAATAACAAGCACACAAAGGAAAAAGTTGTTTCAACACTAATTCGGTCTTAGTTTTGTAATTAATCATTCTACGTTAAGTGCTCAGTACATTAGTTTTAATGTACTGGAAGACTACCTTGTTGGATTTTGTATAAAACTTTAATTCTGTTCGATCGCAGCAATAAAACATAAAATTAAAACAGTTGTTTGCTTCTTCTCTAATATGTGTTATGATCTGATTAAACTTCAGACTTTTTATACCCTTGTTGCTTCTGCCTTCCTGCTTTTAAATGAAAACGTAAATTTTCTGTAACTCAAGCTTTGCTTAATGGTTTGTGAGTGTCGTATGTTTAAATTTCATTTAAGTATGATTATAATAGTATTATTCGACTTATAATCTGTATTTACAAACCTCAGTTTAGAATACCATATCTTATTGTTGATAGTTTAATAAACTAGATAAACAAAATTCAGTTTTCTCGTATCAGATAAACTGTCGCCTGCGGGAATAATGTTCTTTTGATGAAAGAACATTTTTCCGGCAACCGACAAGTGCTTCAAAAATGCTTCAAATAGCCAAAATACTTTTACACAACAGGCTTAAAATTAAAATACGGAAGATATCCTTAAAAATTTAAACAAAATATTGTTTACTGACTTAACCACGTTTATATTGCGAAATGTGCCAAGTAATATTAGATAAATTATGCGGTGAGAAACTCCATAACAGTGAAAAACATTTTTATTGCTTGTCCAATACTGAACATTTAAAGAATGACAATTTTAAGATAACAGTAAAGAACTAAGTATTTAATAATTAGCATATCATTGACTCAGGTAAGCAGCATTCATATATTTAGTGTAAAAATTCATCGACTACTGAAAATTATTCATTACGTTTTTATACATATCGCATCAGAAATGTGTTTAATTTAAGAAAATGATTTAGTATATATTTTTTACTTTTTTAGCATTTCTTACGTTTTTAAGATTTAAAAACATTCCTAAAATATTAGAGGACATACGTATTTTTCAAAGTTCTGAAATGATATAAAACTTCAAAATTATAATTCATCTCAGTGTTCTTTTTCCGAGATATTATTCCACGAATATGAAATTACAAATTCCTATATGTCTGGCTCAAAATGGATCCCTGTTTTATAAATTTAGAAAAGTGTATTATTATCCTGTTTCCATCTATCATAAAATTTTCAGATCCCTAAGGGGAGTGGAATTCCAATTTTTAATTCGAAAATTTTATGTTAGGCAAGAAGAGATACATAGCAAATTAAGTGAAAGGGTTGCAATGTTTTGTTATTAACAAAACAAAGTGAAAGAACCAGCAGATTATTAATACAGATGCTCATAACAAGGTGTTAACTCTATGCCCAGTTCTACGAAATAATTATATTTAAGTGTAGAAAAAAATCTTATAAAATGATTCAGTTCTAGCAAAGCAGACATTGTAGAATGTTTGCAGAAACACAATTCGAAATGCAGAAAGGCTGAAAATGTCCACTTTTAATTAACAGTTGGTAATTAGTTTGCTCCATGCATTGCGGATATTTGAGACTCAAGCAAGGGAATTACAGAAGCGGTTCTGAAGATTAATACTAATATTTTAGAATGATCCTAATTGAAAACTGATTATCCTTCGGTGTCCGCCGAAAACATTGCGGACGAAAACGTCGCGGAGAAAACAAAGCAAGGCGAAAACGTCGTGGAACAAAACATCGTCGGAGAAAATAAAGCAAAGAGAAAATATCGCAGTTCTAAAACATCGTGGTACAAAATATCGTCGTCGAAAATTAAGCGGTTCAAAAACTTCGCGGTTTAAAAACATCGTCGTCGAAAATATCGCGGTAAAAAATAAAAGTACCTACAAATCAACGAATGTCGATAACATCGAAACATGCGTTTTTCAGGCTGTAATAATTGTAAAAGGATACTCGCATAATGATTTGTGAACGCAAGATGAAAAGAAGGATAAATTTTACTTCCATATTTTTTATTAACTAAAAATATTTGCTGAAAATGTAAAATTGAAACTTAAGCGTAGAAAATTAATGCAACTTATAGCATTTAATAAAATTCTAAACTGACATAGTTAATTACCAAAGATCATTAATAAATTATTTTTTAAAATTTTAGTAGTAATTTTTCATGAAAAGTATAATCTAAAAAAGAATAGAAAAAGGAAAATAAGTAACTGCATGACTATATCTATAAAAAAATTCTTAAGTTAATTATGAGATTATTTTCTTCACTTTTGTTAATCTGATACTCTTATAGTGAAAATTATTTCTCATTTTATTTAAATTTCTTGTTCTGTTTTTAAAAAAAAAATATTACTTAATAAAAAATATGAAAGTCAAAATCCTCTTCCTTTCCATCTTGGGTTCACAAATCATTATGCGAATATTCATTTACAATTATTTACAAAAACGCACGTGTACGATGTTATCGTCATGCGATGATCTGGAGGTACTTTATTTCTTACTACGATATTTTCGACGACCATGCTTTCAAACTGCGAAGTTTTTGAACCGCTTTATTTTCGACGACGATATTTTGTACCACGACGATTTAGAGCTGCGATGTTTTCTCTTTGCTTTATTTTCTCCTACGATGTTTTGAACCACGATGTTTTCGCCTTGTGCTGTTTTCTCGACGACGTTTTCGTCCGCGATGTTTTCGGCTGTAACCCTATCCTTCAGACCGGTTTAATTTAAACCGGGTTCAGACCTTGAACTCGGTTTAAATTACCAGTGTTTAGCTGTTCCAACCAGTCAGCCATTCGTAGGCTAGTACATCTTCGTTTCTGAAAAAAACTGTAATTGCGCAGCGGTTCACAGAAACATTAAAAGCTCACCAGAAGACGAAAGACTAAACCTGCAAAACACTGGAAGCTCATTCGAAGTCCAGTACAGACAGAATGGAATGTTTGATGCATGGTGTTATATTCATATTTAGCTTATATACGACTAAATTTCCTCAGAAAAATATCCAGGAAAGCATCCTGTTTTCTCAGGTCGATAATCCTCGATAATTTGGCTGCAGGAATATAATATATTGTTATTGATTTAGTTGGTCTGGTTTCTTCTAGCACGTCTTTCTTTGCATTTTCTAAATGCAAAGAAAGAGAATATATGAAGCGATATATTAATTGAAAAATGAAGTCTTCTTCGTTTCCTAATCTTTCATCTTAACACTAGTCATTCTTCCGTTATTATTCATATAAAGAAACCTTTAGTGAAATATTTGATTTCATTCTCATTTTTGCTTTATTTCCATAAAAGTATGAGGCATTTTTGCGCAAATCTGATCAGGTGAATGATGTGTATCTCTTAAAATTTATTTCATTCAGAGAAAATTCATAGTCGTCTTCTCCGACAAAATTTCCCAAGTGGTGGCAAAAGGCAGACGCTCTGGAAAGCAAAATAAATTTCAGAATTTGCATCATTATAACAGGAAATTTTACAGACATTTCTTTTCGCGTTCTCGGATGCATTTATTTACATAACTGTAAGCTAGACTACAACATGTTTTTCCCATACATTCTTTATCTCTTGTTTCTCCTGATGTGATGTTATAAACTATAGTATTACGAAGAAGGATATCAGAAACCTTTTTCGTTACTCCGATAAAGTTTGGCATTATTATTTACCATTCATAAAAATTTAAAACTCATGTTATTTTCATGCGGTGTTAACTTATTTTCGATATACAACCTGGCCCCGTTCAGATAAACTAAAAGCACCTGTTTTTTTAGCAAAATGTGAGTTTTCATTTATTCAAACGCTTTTAAGACTTAAATTATTAGCCAAAAAATACAGCCTTAGATTGGCAGTTTAAAATTAGGCAAAAAGGTGAACCTAAAGTTGCTTTTTTGCCCGATCTGAAATTTTACACTGCCTAATTTCTCTTTTATTTAAGTTGTTAAGACTGTTTGTTATCTGTAGCTATGCCTTGCAATTTGAAAAATTAAAAATTACTAACGGTTATTTATTATTAACATGAAAAAAATATATTTTATAGCAGATAGCAGATGAGGACACCTGTATTTTACCGTGGGGTCAACAGGTGCTGCTCTTCGACAGCAACTTTCTGTAAATTTTACGTTTTTTCAGTACTTCTTCAGTATTAATGTATGAGCAAATTTGGGAGAACGAACTCATAGCGTATGTGATATTCTTGTACTTATGATGATACAATGCTTGCTGCTTTCATGGAATGTAACTTATAAGAGATCTTGTAATTGGAAGCTAATGACTTAATGTGCGTTTTATGTGTGCAAAAGACTTGAAGAGGGTGAAAAACTGCTGACATTATAGTATTCTAGATAAACTTAAGTTATTTGAAGGCTAGAACCCACCAGAACTATAAGAAACTATTCGCTGAGTTCTACTGGGTCAGTAACAACAATAGAAGAAAGGTTAAAATGCCCTCTAAACTAAATATATTCACAGATGGCCCCACCTGAGCGTACAAAATAGCCAGCACTTCTGGATTTAACTTAAAAGTAGAAAGCGTAAAACTAAACTAACTCTAAGTTGAATAATCAGCCGAAGCTGCACAGAGGTATTTAACGCGTATTTTGCTCTTTGGCTAATCTCCCGTAGGTTAATACAATTAATATGAAAGGCCGTAAAATAGCAAGTTTTAACAAGTAACAACAACGCGGCCGAAAGGCAGAGCACGCTTTGTCTGAAATAGCTCAGCTTAAATAGTAGTTTCTATCCTACTTTGTATAAAGCGGGAAACTGAAAACTCATTCTGGCAGGAAAGCGTGGGTAGGAAAATGACAGTGTGAAGGAAAAGTTGTTTCCAGAATAAGAATAAACTGTTAAGAAAACAAAATAAACGCTACAAAGTAATAGAGTTTTTCTTCAGATGGAAAAATACTTGGTCAGGGATGACATAAATCTGTGCCTATGTTTGCTACCATATGCATTACTTTGATAATATGTATTCTTTCCTTTTCATAAGGAAGGTTATATATTTTTGATTTATTTATAATAGATGACGACTGTGTAAATATTTAAACAATGTCACTTGCCTCGCTCTTTAAATACTCAGAATGAATATTTAAGTGAGAGACCTACAAACCGCAATCGGCTTAGAAAACGCAACATTTCAAATATTCCTGTAAAAAAATCTTTGAAATGACATAAATCAAGTGGATAAGCTGATCACAGTCATATAGAGTTTTCTCGGTCAACAGAAAAGACCTTCCTCTAGTAGTAACTTCAACTTCCTGACGAACATGATAACATGACATACAATGACAATGTATTTTCTTTTCTGGAAAACTCCCTAGAGATTAATGCTCTGTTCGCTCTGTAGAGCACATTATCAATAAAATTCTTTAAGAAATATTAACTTGGTATGTAAACATCTTAAACGATATTCAGTGCCTCAGTGAAATTTTCCTCCCAAACTATCCCTTTATCACAAATATTGTTACAAATTTTGTATTTAGATAGCTAATTTTAGTAGAATTCTAATTAAAATTGTTGTATTTGCCCGTGCAATTCAGCGCGAGACAAATTTTAAGAGAAGGATATGCCGGAAAAATAAGAATACAGTAGCATGTGCATTTAACATTGACTAAATGGATATCTCGGTAATTTGTACTGAAATTGAATAAATGTAATTGACCACTATGTTAGCTGTAATCGTAATTTCACACTCTTTTCGCCTTCCAGAAATTTCGAGAAGCAGAATTTATTAGAAATATCTCGCGACCGGTTGAAATCTATAAAAAGCCAGAGAGAGAATATCCCAGTTCAGTTATTTAGTCAGTTGCTTAGTTACTGTTGTTGCGAGTTGTTATTTCCGCGTGAATTGAGAAATCCAGTTTAGCTTTCTCAAAGTGCTTTGTATTGCGTTGCATTTAACGTTTTTAGTAGTTTGAAGTATAACTACTGATCATATTGCGTGATATTGTGAACACTTGTACGAATATCTCTAAGAAAAATTCCAGAGTTCTGATATATTTCTTTTGATAAGAACAAATTTTATTAACCTATTATCGTACTTGTTCATTCAATCTATTACAAACCGTACGCACGAAACAATATTATTACCGTGAAATTTCGTTAATTGGTCAGGGTATTCTTATAAACAGTGTATTTCTTATAAACAGTGAGACATCCACGTTGCCACCCAACAAAATTCAATATTTTGACAGAGGTTAAAGCCCCAGCAGTCTACACTGAGAGGTCAAAAGGAGAGTATGACACTAGCAGTGAGTATGAATAGTGCAGAGGATGTGGAAAAGAAAACGCAGGCAGCATAGCTTCTCTGTTTGTCACGTTGAGTCGGTTGCATCAAAAGCTGCCTTTGTCTGTGCTTTGGCTAAAGAATATTTCACCATATACACAGACGCTCCCTATAGTTTTCAGGAAATACAAAGCACAAGTTGGAACAATATACCCGTCAAATTTATATAGATGCTCTTAATAGGCTCACTAGCCAAGTTTAGATTCAAACCTCCAGTGGCTAGATACCCACACCTTGCTGTCAAGCAGAAGTTTCGGTCCTTTCTCCTTCTAAATCCCTTTCTGTAACTACCGACGAAACTATCACAATATTCCCGCTTACAGTTTTTTACGCAATCTAGGATACTTCAATTCAGGGAAATAGTCCATCATGCAATTAGTTATCTCCTTAGCATCTGATATTTTCCGAGTAACTCCGACTGTAGCCAAGTCCTTAACTAACTCAGTCTTTAAAACATCAAATATGGGTGTCTCGCTGATAGGTTTACGTAATAAATTTTTTCCGATGCCTTTGCACTAACTCAGGGTCCTTACTCTTCAAAATGGATGTTATCGCAACCTTCTGTTGATCGCCGACTAGACACAAAAAAAATTGCTTTCAAGGCCTTCCGAAACAGTCATTTCAGAATTTATACCTTCAAAACTCCTGCCTGGCTTCATGGAAGACTTCGTGGAAT
>KK119250.1:192738-230588 GCA_000611955.2 Stegodyphus mimosarum | reverse complement strand
CTTGTAACCTTGCAAGAGCTAAGCTGAAAGTTGCTGAACTTCCGGGCATACTTAATTATTCACATTGGGCACCTGTGTACTATTTCAATGCTTAATTCTGGCCCCGTGAAGACAGCCAGACGACTTTTTGCCTTAATATGAAATAGCACAGAGAAGAGTTAAAAATAAATCTTTTAGTTCTTCATATTAACAAAACTACACAGCTCATAGAGTAATAGAATAAGTCACCGTTTCTTGAGGGATTAACCAAACATAAAGTTTAGAGAAACCTAATGAATGTAAATAATAAATTCACAAGACAAAATGTTCCTATGAGTATTGTCTCAGATATCTAGAGTCGCACGATTAAGCATAGCTATCAAATGCTAAAGCCTATTCAGAAAATCTGGAAGCTAAGGTGAAAATATTTCGAAGGTAGTCGGCAGTCGTTGGCAAAATCTCCCTCTAAACTTTAAGAAATCTATTCTAAGCTAACTAATTTTCACCTGATGAGAGCCGAGAAACATAGAAGTTACAGTAAAGGTAAAACTAATAAGATAATAAGTCAATAAATATAAAATCCTAGTCACCTTCATTATAATTTAAATACTTTTAAAAGAAAGGCCGTAATGACCTTGTTAGGGAATTTTAAAATTCTGAAACTAAGATTGAGCCAAAACATTTACAATACACTAAAACTAGACGTGTACTTGACAATGACTTGATACTACAATTAATACCTACTTACAGAATATCATGTTGTTGTTCAATCTCTTTTCCTTTCAGATTCCTGAAAGAAAAGGTATATTTAGTCCCACAAATAACATTTTTGATTACACAGGTAGTGGTATAGATATGACTTAACGATCTAGATAACTTAGGTAACCGTGAAACTGTCCCCAAGCAGCGTAGTTTAGCACCAGTCATAGATAAGCGAGCCATAACAACACACTCATAACATCCGCACTTTCGTTTGACGTAACACGGATTGATTCTCGAGCAAGCCACCTTTTGTTTTTATGAACAAGGGCATAAATTAGCTGTTACTGCTTTTCTTGCGTTCTGGAAAGGGGGAATGATTAAAATTTAAGATCTGCCTTCTACATGACAGCAAACAGTGAATTATTTTAAAATTTATGGAATTCCTTTATCAAAAAAAGTCTGTATTAAATGGGCATGATATGATCGGCTGAATATAGCCGACGAAATAATAACAGATTGAAACAATTCTTGGGGGGAATTTATACTTAGAGAGTTTTTAAATTAGCTTCTGATATAAAGTGGGGTGAAACAGATTGCTTATTAAATAAAAAGACTATGGTATCTTCAGAATTCCGCAGGAATGATTGGTGGGAACTCTACCAGCTTTGACATTTCGATGACAGCCAATTTTCACAGTCGACAGGTTAATATATAAGTAACACAATTTATTTAACCAATAATTTTCACAACATGCTTTAATATAGCTGAAATGCTAATCCATGCTTTAATGCAGCTGAAATGCTAATCCATGTTTAATCCCATATTTGATTTATACAGCTGAAATCTTTTCGCTCTTTAGCTTTTAATGAGTGAGCAGATGTGTGTCTTTATGTTCCCTAAAGGCAACTTCTACTCCTATCTGCACCCTTCTTTAAAATCTAAATTAATGTCTATATTTTAATTTAGATTAATATCGAAACAAAGTGTTACTGGAGAGCTTACCACCAGCTTCCTAATACTTTTTATTTGCAGTACAGTTTTTATTTACAGTTATTTACAGCTCTCCTTTCCGCTGTAGTGTTCCTTTAAAGTACTTGTTCAATGCTCGGCTTTTATGCATTTCTCTTTCTTGGCGTGCCCTCTTATGTTAGGTGCTTGCTCTGGCTTCTAGCTAGTTTGATGAATTCCGAAACGGGCTGGGTGACTTGCACTAGTCCACATTTTCTGCACGTCTTTCCCTTTGAAGGAAAGTTCCTTCGCTCTTAAACACTCATTGAAAAAGAAACCTTCAGAAATTTAGACAGCATTTTTCAACCCTAGCATGCTGTGAAGAAGTTAGAGAATGGTTATCAACCACCTTGAAGTTTATTTCACTCTTTTTCCTATTATAGTAGAGTTTTGATTGGTGTGCGCTTTATCCGCATTACTAGTTGCCTTATGTGTAGATGTGAATGTCTTTTATTTTAAAATTTTGTTCCCTTCTTTACGCAAAAAACAGTTTATCGAGCGCTGTAATCAATTTTTGGTCCAAGAATAATTCTGAGAATCATTTTTCTGATGTGTCGTATTTTCTTGACCTTAATTAGCGTAGGCGAGTTCATTAACGAAGTTTTCGCAGTTAGAGCCAACACATAACTTAACTGCGTATAATCTTAAATACGCTCCCGTTCTGCGATAAGTCTTCATAAGTCTAACTTTTAATCGGCATTTGTACTGTACCCATATTACACAATTTCCTTTTATAAACTAATGACTTTAAGAGAAATTATAGCGACTCAAATGATAAAAATTTATTATACAGTAGTTGGTAACGACACTAATAAGATTTCACTTTAAAAAAACGAATCTTATGTCCCAATCGAATAAATAAAAAAAACTTTTATGGCTAATATCTGTTGACTTCTTTCTATTAATCGTGCCATCATTCAGTTCTCTTTCTGCTAAAATTAGTATTAAAATTTCTTATATTGGTGAGCTAGTTTTCTGAAACTTTTAAGTAATACAGCAATTATAATTCTAACTTCTGTCGCTATCATACGACTCTGCACAATTTTTGGATCTAATTTTACCTCTTCTTTCAACAGCTGACGCTAAGGTTCTTTTCATTCGCTTATAATATTCGAATCAGTACACTTCATCAAAATATTTTTTCTCCTTCTTTTTCCATGTGAAACATCAACGCTCTATATTTTCAAAAAATGAGAGAATATTTTTTTAATTTAAATTAATGTAATGTTAAACTGGATCAGAATTAAAATCGTGACAAATTAAAATAGCCAATATATCTTGGACTTATTATGATCATGCCAAACTCTTCTTTTTCAGCTTATCTGATGCAAAAGTAAAATTAATTTCTGAAATCAGCTTCAAATGAAGTGGGAAGACTTGGCTCGTCAGCTGACAGAAGTACCCGCTGGAACTGGAAGATGCCTTTTTGCTGCCTTCCATTCTTTGGACGATGGGACTTGTTTGGGAAAATATCCCAAAGACTCCCCACCAGTAAGTGTTTTATTCTTGTATAACATAATTTAAAAATATTGTCAATTTTCAGAAGCTTTTCTAAAAATAATAAATGCATAGGAATAAGTTTTGATCGTAAACAAAATTTCTTTTTTTTGAATTTCGCCAAATTAATCTATTTAGAAACTCCTACTGAAGTAATGAATACAAACTGGAGCTCTATAAAACATCTGTCACACAAATGCTTGAGAAAAATAACCCCTAAGCCAAGAGTGGGGAGCAAATACTTTTAACCGCAGCCAAAAAGTTCTTATTCAGTGCATCATGCGGGCAGGGCCGTAACGATCTCTCTTGATGCCTCTGTTACAGAGGCATAGCCCTGTCCCGTTAGATTTTTTAAAATAATAATTATAAATAAAAAACTTTAATTAAAAAAATTACAATTATATCAAAAATGGGATGCTTTACTATAAGTGATAGTAAAATGACTGACAAGTATTATTGTTTCATTTTCAAATAAAAATTTATTTTTTTTCTGATCAAGCATTTTTTCTGATCAAGCAATTCTTATCAGTATCTATATTTTCAATAATTCAGAGCAGAAAATATTAACCTTTCTTCTTTTCTATAATTATGTATAAACCAGCTATGCACCCAACTTTGAAATTAAAAAGTATTTTTACCTCAGAATCTTGGATAATTAGTCATTTTAGTCTCATGCGGTTTTTAATTCCATTCAGATAATTTAAAGTCAAGACACACAGCTTCCATTGTGTGGGGGGGAACAATTCTAGAGACCTGAATTAAGATATTAAGCTCACATTTTTGTTATCAAAATTGTTATTCTGGATTAAGTTTGAATACAGTGCATAAATAAATTGAAATATCTCCATGTAATAATTTTTTCTTTCATCTTGTGAAAAAATGACGTCCTTAGATATATAAAAAAATATGTTAACAGAACTAAAATGTTGTCTAAAGTTGTTGTTAAATTGATCTTGTGGCGTTTAACCGTAACTGGATTTTTGAACTATTATTTTATTTCCAACACACTGTTTATTTAACTCCATTATTTCATGTACCTAAACCTGTACCTTTAACTGCGAAGAAACTGTATACCTTTAACTGTGATGTTACTGTAACGGTATTTCATTTAGTAGCGTAGTGGATTTCCACACTCAGTTGCGTGCAGACGCATGCTTATTCCAATTTGTTTTTGTTGAATATTAAAGTTGTTAAGGTTGTGAAGATGACTAGTAATTTTACTGTATTAAACAAATTAGTTTTTATAATCAATTAGTTCTCTTCCAGTTTAACGACATGTGCAGTGACCAGTTACTTGGTCCACTACAATCTAAAAACAGGTTGATAATTGTTAAAGCAGAGTTTCTAAATGCAGCAACTTTTATTTTGCGAGGGCGAGGGGCTAAGAAAGGAAAAGGGGAGGGGGAATAAGAAAGAAGAAAATCTTGTTGACGTAAAACATTAATGGCTCTTAGCAGATTTTCGTAATGGAAGGTTTTCATTTTTTATTTATTTCTGAATGTTAGGATGAATGTTAAGTCAAAAATGTATTAACATCCCAGTGCATAAAGTTACTTAGAAACCTATTTCATATAGTAAATACTGTTAAGAATAAATTTAACCATTATTATATGTGTATGTATTTGCTTCAGTCAGGGAATGAATGAAAACCACTTGATTCATTGGCGTCTTCAAATGCTCTGCCAAATAAGTTACTTAAACCGTCTTCCTCATTTCTTATATTCTTTTTTTTTCTTAGCAGCTTTTAAAGTTTTCTAGTAAAGATATTACTAATGTAGTTATCTTTAATTTATTCTTTTTAACATAGTAGATGCTATTTCAAGTTTTGTTATTTAAATCTGAAAAGATTTTTAAACTCATAAGCGATGTATTATCCTCGCATAGGAACAAACTTAAAATAAGTTAAGGGAATTTGAGCTGAAAATTCGCAGCAGAAAAGAAGGCATTCTTGATATAATTAATTTTTTGAAACTTTGCATCATTTATTCTTGTTTTACATCAACTCTGAAAACTAAATTCCATGCCAATGCTCGAAGCATATGTACTAGGTACTGCAGGTTTTCTTCTAGATTCCAAAGTAATGAATAAATGTTTTAGAACGCATATATAACAGTGAACTTGAATTGCAAAAAACATTTTACATTGATCCTTGTACGTTTTCATATTCATATCTTTGAATATTTCAGGTTAAAACCGAAGAGATTTTAGAACTTAAGAGAGCTTTTAAAGATCCCACCTTGCTCTATTCCTCAAACATCACTTTAAGAGACATCAAGTTCACCTATGTTAAGGTAGAAGGAAATGCATTACTGGGGAGGACCTCACAGCTTGCCTGTCTCGTCATGCAAACAGATGACGGTGAGTGGTGTTAACAACAAAACATCTTAATTAAGAATTACTTACACGTATCTTATTATATGTCTCTCTTGGATAACATACCGTATTTCTTTCAATTTTTTCTCCTTCGCGTTATGTCCCCTAGCTTTTTCAGCATGCGATTTAGAAAATTTTGACATATTTGTATAATTCCCTCTCGACCATTATCTTTCCCTCCTACGAAGATAAAAATATAAATGGAGCTTCTGGCGACGATATATTACGAATTGGAACCTGTTCAATAATTCCTTCTATGCTCTTCTAGTAGGTCAGATGGAATAGTACAGTAATGAGTTCCGTATAATTGCTGAAGCACTAAACAGTTCATTGAAAATTAGAAAATGGAGTGACTACAGATTCAGATTTCAAGATATGTTCATAAAGAACTGAAATAAGAGGTCTTTATATTCTATGGGGAAGGACACCTTGTTCTTGCATAAACAGAAAGCACTCGCAAATCTGGAATGTTATTTCCATTATCTGTCTCCCTATGATCCATCTTTAGCCATAAGACTATATAATTATTGGTGATATACCTTGAGTAATATTGTGTAGCTTATTTATTGATTTAGTTTGTTATTTAAATTTTTGTAACTGATTGGCTTTACATTTAAAATGGCTTAACTTGGTATTAATTTTATTACTTAGCTGTAATTATTTCACTTAAACTGGTGATTGGTAATTATTAATCATTTAATAACTTTCAAAGAGAAACTTATAATATTTAATTTCTGTTTAAAAACTTAATTTAAATTTTGTTTGGTTTTATTCTTTTGAACTGTACGATGTTTGTTTGATTTAGAAAGGGTTATTCCCTTTAAGGTTTACTAATTTTTAAAATTTTTGATTTTATGTTACACTTAATGACGTTTAAACTTAATTGTTTTGATAATTTTTATCTGTTTCAATTTTCCCACTCCTTCTTATAAAACTAAGATTCTTTAGTTTCTGGCTCAGCTGGTATTTTATGCAAAGTTTAACTTTTGTTAAGTAAAAGATTTTATGTAAAGAATTTAGTACTTAGAAATGTTCGAAACTATTTTTCATATCTGAAACTGTGTCTGAACTCCAGAATTTGTCTGAAATGTTTCTATCATCCTTTTCAAAAGGGCAGGGGTCTTCGTTTCAGGGTGACATGGTCTTCCAAAAAGGATGGGGAAAATTTTGTGGAAATGGGGCCTAACTTCGAGATTGGCAACTAGCATGCTTTTTATCTTTTTTATGCCGTTTAAGGATAGGGTCTGACACTAAATAGTTTTCATCATGGGTCTATTAGAAAAGAAAGCTAATAGTGGGGCTATCGTCTGTAATGTTGTTTTCGAAAAGCGTCAAAAATGGGGACATACGTGACGAGCAGAGCAGGCCTACATAACGTGCAGAGAACCTGGAACGTGGAGGAAGAAGAAGGGATTTCTGCCAACTTCTGATAGCCCCTTGTTGACGCATCCCGAAAGACACCACTATTGTCTGCTGGACTTGGCGACACTCTTGGGTTTGCTTGATGGGAAAGTGGTGAATTCCTTGCCTAAGGACAGAATCTTTGCCGCAGTGGAAGAGGCAGTAATCATTTTGTGAATTCAAAATGATTCCACTTTCATTTGCCACGACTTGTCAGTTCGGGTGATTGATTATAGTTTATTCAGCTGTGTTGTATTTAATTTGGTAGTTCAGAAGGAAAAGCTTATGGTGAAAGAACTTTCGAGATGGCCCGACAGAAGATTCCGAGCCTCTAGTAAACTTTAATAACTGCGAATTTCGGAGCTGGCCCAACAGGAGAATCCGAGCCTCAAGTTTTCTATCCCGACCACCATTTATAATTGCCTCTTAGTTGTTTTTCTTTCTTGCAGATAAAACTGTTAGTAAAGGCCTCGGCAACGATAAGAATTCCTCTACCCATGCTCCGCCTTGGTTCTCCCCTCGACCCGAGTATCCTTGTTGTTCAATATGGGTATAAGGTTTCTCTTTTGATATTATTTTTGCAAAACCATTCATTTGCAACCATTTCATCTAATTATTTCAGCATTGAAATAATTAGATGAAATAAGAGACTCAGTGATTAGTAATTTAATTTGAAAGTCTGTATTGGTGATTAGCCGGTCAATTTAATTTGAAAAGAAAAAAGTACAAAAATTTAAAAATTGTATTTTCTTTATAGTGCAAATATGTGTTAGCAAAATGTGAACTTTATTATGCTCTTTACTCGGTCTTAATCGTATTCATTGTTCGCCTATTGTTTTATGTAACAGTTGTATTTCCAGAAACGTAAGTTACCCTGTGCCCACCAGTTCGTATTTTGTCAGATGTTTAACTGCATCCTGTAACTATTTCAGAAAATCATACCTTTGTCGCAAATGTAAAAATTTAGAAATGGATAAAAGAAATTAAAATTCGGCGATGGTCGTCCCCCCCAAGGTTGATTAAGGTATGTAAATTTGCTTTTTTTGTAAATAAGAAAATGACCCCAGCTGCCACTTTTTATATCCTCTGTCGTTCAGTGAATAACTGAGATTGTAAACATTACCCTTAAAACCACTAAATAAATTACGTAATTTTTTAACTAAAAGCAAGCCTTTTCATTTAGTTTTACATAAACCATTTGTTTACACTCGCTTTTCACTGGGTTATATTATCTAAATAATTTTACACAACTCATATTTATGCTATAATGTTCTGACACCTATTACCCACTTATTTATCTTTTAAATGTCATGATGATATGTATCATACGGACACTCTACTCAGAATTTTAAGAGTATCTTTTCGGCTCGATTTTGTAGTCGAGAACCTTCGAGCAATTTTGAAGTGAGGTGTCAAATAGCCAGCACAGTTTTTTTAAAACCATTACTGTCAGATCGAGTGATGTTTAAGCATTGTATAATTTGATGTTTAGTGAAGTATCACCTATTAGTAGTATAGGTGTCTGTATTATATGTTCACTTGCAATATCTGTGCCTGGAATGTCTTATGTTTATATACCATCTGTAAATACCATTCTTTTGTACTTCCCAGCAAAATTATGCAACTAGCCCTTGTTTAGCATTGTATGCTTTTAACATCCCTAAATGAACTCCCGATACGGTGCTTTTGGTGCTCCAGGAGATGCTTGTCCTACACAGTTGCGGGTTCCAGTCAATACTCGGATCATCAATGCAAGCCGTCCGGTTGTCCGGATCCGCTTTCATCTGCCACGACTCGTCAGTTTGGGTGATTGATTATAGTTTAGAACCTCGTTTTGGAGCAATGTTGCATAAATGTACCGCAGTTTTACCGTAGAATTTAAGTAGCTGATGTTAGAATATGTCCAATGAATGGTGTTAAAGCCCGGGAAAATAATTTGGTATCGACCCAAACCTGATAAACAGAAAAAAATACATTAACGACGGTTTTTTAAAGAGCTGTAAGGATCCGAAATCAGGATTGTATAAAATGGAATCTGGAATTTCTTCGTGAAGTATTGAATTATATGACATCTAAAATACAGAATGATGATAATTGGCTTCCTTCAAAAATTACGTTCACACAGTAACTTCCCTTCTATTAATTTTGAAGCTATGGAATTAATAAAAAGGAAGGGAGAATGCGGTCTGATATATTGGATTACAGTGACTTCAATTCTGTAAACTGTACTTCATCAATTTTTCCTATTCTAGACTTATTATAAGTAGAATCTAAATTGAGTATGTGTATTAGAAGTAAAAACGTTATTTCATTAAAATCGAATTAAGAACTAATCATGATCGTAACTTTGTTCAGTAGTTTGCAAT
Organism: Stegodyphus mimosarum; assembly: GCA_000611955.2. Taxonomy (NCBI): domain Eukaryota; kingdom Metazoa; phylum Arthropoda; class Arachnida; order Araneae; family Eresidae; genus Stegodyphus; species Stegodyphus mimosarum. The sequence goes on along the minus strand of KK119250.1, from coordinate 221,262 downwards.
GTTCTCTTTCAATTGAAGATTGAACCATATTGCATGCCTAAACTTTGATTTATTCTAATTTCTACCAATATGAGATCCACATTGCTATACCGGAACATCCCTAATTACTTCCAAATACGCATTGTCCTTCTACGAGAGTTAATATGTTTAGATAATCCTGTTAATACTTGCGAAAGATTAGTTCTGATAAACTGATTATTAAGTCTGAGAATTTTTGTCTAGTAAAAGAGGGAAGAAACGTTTATTTGAAAATAAAAAGACGTGGACAACAATGCTTTTATAACATGTGATTCACTTGTCAGGACTGAGTGTTCTGTGCATACTTTTGGCGAACATATTTGTAACAGTATCAAAGTCCTGATCTCGAACAGGGAGCAGAATTCTGTTCTGTGGTAGAATAATTGTGGTTAAGTGGCAGAATAACTGCACATAAGGAGGGTTTAAAATATCCTTTTATTAAACAACTATTTACAGCCACTTCCCAACTCGGAAGGGATAACAGAAAATAATGACCGCACTTGGGTCTAAACTGAACAATCAAATAATTTAAAATAAAGTTAGGTAGAAAAATTAAGTAGTCGTTGCTCTCAGAGCTATAAACGCGAGGTTGGCCTCTATGCTAAACTATCAATGGTGCATAGCAAGATTTAACTAATACTAACCCACTTAGATTTACTTCAATAAGTAATAGCGTAACAGCGCTACGGCTTAGAATTTAAATACTAGCTGGTCAGGCGAACGTTGAACAGAGTAACAGTGGTTTGAGACTAAAAGCTCTCTCACACTGAAAGCTTCCTACCTCTCGCTTAAATAGCAACTAGGTTCTACTTCAAATTAGCATAAATCTGAAACGCGCGCTTATTCTAACGGGAAGTTGAAATGAGAACAGATAGAAAAAGGCAAATTAAAATAAAACTTTGTTAGTTTTACTAAAACCTTACATACTTCCCGCCAGAATTGGCAAAACTTGAACTACTGTGGTCCAAACGAACCATGTTGAAACTTGCAATTCTAGAAATACTCAAACTTTAACTCTTCTTACTTAGGCCAACCTTTATAGCAAAATAGAATTTCTTGGCCATTTACAGACGAAACCTTGATTTGTATATACATCTTCATCTATTTTCAGTACTACTTTGGTTTCATCTTATTTCTTTCAGCAAAATCTGGAAGGAAAGAAGTGTTAGTATAACATAATAACACTAAGTTCTAGGTAACAGACTTCTTTTTCTTACCCGTGTAAATTCGCACGCACATATTATCATTCAAGCAAAATTAAATTTTTCCCCCAACGCTCTCCACCGGTGTTGGATGAAAAGCGAACCGCAATAGCGGGTCTTTTTGTTCGGGGAGTGTTCAACTCTACCACCTACGATCGACTAACATTAGTTTAGAACTTGACATACCGAGACCTCAGAAGACACCCTATAAATAGCTAAACCTGATGTTCTAACTAGCTTCGTGTCTATCACTTTAAGTGTATTTGGTGGAGAGCCTACTTATAACTTGCATTCTATTGCTTCTATCTCGCCTTTTCATGCATACAATTCCTAGTTTACACAAAGAATGCTTCATTAAGAATTAACTTTGCATCTAACGTGCATTGATGCAATAAATCTATTTTGTTACGACATTTCATAAAACTTTTAACAATTGCTTTCAAATCACAAGATACAATAAATGCGTTAAATTTCTAAGTTTACAGCAAGTGCTTCACATTCTTTTCAAAGTTCTTTTCTGAACATCGCATTACACTGAAACCATAGTCTGTAGACTAAATCGTGTTTTCCTTCTACTGACTTTTCATTCTAGAAATTTACAAGTCTTTCGACAAAGCATAATACAAAAACATTTAGTTAACATATTCGCAGCAATTCATTGCTTTTAGAAGACTAATATTTTCACAATACTTCAGAATCTACTTTACAAACATTAAGTAATTTTTAATCTTTGCAAAATTACAATTTTAAACAAAAAAGTAATCATTTATCGCACACTTAGCGTAAAAATCAACCTCGCTTGAGGTAAAAAGAGACTCTGCAACTTGCAGTAATACTCGAAAATTAACTAAACGTTGGAATAAGAAATATTACTTATCTTGCTGTAGTCAGCCATTCTTTTCTTGGCCCAATCCTTGAAACTTGAATAAACTGTAGCTTCGGCCAGTCTCTTGGATTTTGGTGGCTGGCCGTTGACCTCTTGTTGTTGTTCTGCCTTCCTCTTAGGGATCCTTCGGTCCACTCGGGGATACTTGCGTTGGGCAGGAGGTTGATCCGCTTGACGTTTGCTCGGCAGAATCCTTCTCTATTCCTGGGCCCTCGTTAGTCGCTGCTCCGGCCTCCTGCTGTATTCCGGACGTTGACCCTCAGGCTGCAACGAGAGCTGCTTGCTTCTCAGGCTCCTTTCTGACATTTAGGCTCTCCTCTTGACTACTTTGGGCTGGCCTTCTCCATTCTTCTTTGGTCTTTTGTTGTTTGTCGAATTTCTGTTTTCCGTATTCTTTCTTTTCAGTCCATTTCCCCTGGTGATTTTCTTTTTCCTGTTTCCTCTACTTTGTTGAGGGAGGGCTTTCTACTTCTGGTCTCTCGTTGCAATTGTTGCTGGTTCCTGTTGTTGCCGCTGAGGTGAATCCTCTGTCGAAGTCTGTCTCCCCAGATCCTGGAAAAAATCTTTAAACATTTCCATTTTATTACGGTCATAAAACGGCTTTAGTTGGTCCACATTGGCAGTAATTTTCTCGCCGTTCTTGGCTCTTAATACTACCACTGTTTGGGTGATTTTCTCGATAAGGAAAGGGCCTTCAAACCGCGAAAAAAATTTCCCCACCTTTTCTTCTGGGGCATTTGATAAAGCGTGTTTAATTTTCAATACTTCATCTCCGACTTTATAATTCACCTCTCTTTTCTTTTGATCATAATAATATTTTTGTTTCCTCTGGACTATTTCCGAATTACCTCTCGCTTTCCGTATCAACTTTTGAATGTCATGTATTCTAAATTCTTCTGCCTGTTCCTGGACAAAGAAAAGTTTGTCTAAGAGTGTCAAAATATTTCTTCCAAGAAACAGTTCAGCGGGTTTTTTTGTGTTGTATCGTGTTTGGCCGTTCTAAGGGCAAATGCAAATTCATTTATATGGCTATCCCAGGTAGAGTGACAATTCTTAATATAACTTCGAATAATTTTAACTACGTTTCTATTAACCCGTTCCGCTATGTTTGACTGCGGACGATACGGGACAATCTTTAGGTGACGTATGCCCAGTTTTGCACACATTTCCTCAAAATTATTATTAACAAATTGGGGACCATTGTCGGAAATAACTTTTAGGGGCGCCCCGTATTTTAAAATATATTTATTTAAAACTGAATCTACTACAATTTTAGCAGACGCGCGTTTTAACGGAATCAACTCCAACCACTTGCTACAATGGTCCACTATAACTAAAAGATATCGGCTTTTGTTAAATTTACATCTAGGATAAGGTCCCAGTAAATCGATCCCTATTATTTGATTTAGGAACTCTGATTTAACACTATTTAAGAACCCGGAAATTAATATAATAGAAATCGGGCGGAAATTAATATAATTATTAAATTGGGAAGTTGGGCACGACTGGACGTATGCCCTAGTAAACTTTTGCAGTTCGGGAAAGAAAACTGCCTCGCGAACTCTTTGGACAGTTTTTCGTATGCCCAAATGGCCAGAAATGGCCGAATCGTGCAATTCCTCTAATACATTAAGTCTAATGCTAGCTGGGATAACTGGTCTAAACTCGTGGTTTTCATCAGTCGTTTTCGTATAAAACAGAAGTCCATCAGTTATTTCGTAATTTGTGGCCCTATTTCTTATTGGCACAATATCTTGATGACTGAAATTCTCAGGGTCAGTTAAATAATTGTATATATTTTTGAACTCCGGATCTTTTCCGAGTTCGGCTATTACTGTTTCGCGAGAATCTAATACTTTGGATGTCAGCATGGCTATTCTAACCGTATTTCCCTTTTCATCCAAATTAATTCCACTTAAAGCATCTGCCACAACATTTTTCTTTCCCGGCGTGTGTTTAATTACTAGATTATATTCTTGTAATTTAAGTGCCCACCTTTGTAGCGGAAGTAATCTTAAATTTAAATTAATAAACGTAAGAATACATCTTTGCGAGTGGACTGTAGTTTTAACCTTTATTTTAGCGATTTCAGTTTTAGAAGACAACATAGCAAAAAAAAGCGAGAGAGTTACAATTAGCGTTTGCAAGAATGCACAAAACAAAATGCGAGCTGCGCATACGATCTGCGCATTGCGAAATAATATCTCACAGACAGGCAGACGACTCTAGTGGCCTAAACATTCCGCCCGGCGTTGAAACATCGTTTCAAACTAAATAGCTTTTACAAAATGAAATTATCATAACAATATTAAATTATGCAAAAAGTATCATTAAAATGTTCACAAAAAAACATAATATGAAATTATGCAATGAAACTAAAATATTCTCAGAACAGATGCACAGAAGCCTTAATACAATTTAGGAACTTAATTATAGTTAAAGCAAAGTACAATGTTGTAATGCTTTAGGGAAAAGAACTTAATCATTGATAGGCAAAACACTAAGTTTGTGAATTGGCCCCTTGAAAACTCCGTTAGCAGTTTTGATCTTCACGATACGCACAGTATTATCTGAGCTAGGAAAAACTTCTAGCACTCTTCCTAATATCCATCGTAGCGGGGGTAAATTGTCTTCCTTTATGATAACTAAATCATTAACCTTTAAATTAGGTTGCACTTTCAACCATTTTGAACGTCGTTGCAAATTAGAAATGTATTCATTGGACCATCTTTTCCAAAAACTTTGAAACATTTTCTCAACAAGCTTCCAACGTTGCAATATAGGAATTTTTTGATCGTGTAAACTTTCTTCTGGTAAGGCAGTTAGCGGGGTACCAATCAAAAAATGGCCTGGTGTATGTGCAGAAAATTCTGATGGATCTTCAGACAGTGGACACAAAGGTCGCGAATTTAAACAAGCTTCAATTTGAGCTAGCAATGTCGTAAATTCTTCTTGCGTTAGAAGTTGTTCACCTATAGTTCGCTTGAGATGTAACTTTGTAGATTTGACTGCAGCTTCCCATAATCCTCCAAAATGTGGCGCTGCGGGAGGATTAAATATCCACTTAATACCTTCAGTAGAGCAATATTTATTAACCAATTCATTTTCATTCAAGGAGTTTATTACTCTTTTCAATTCCTTATCTGCAGCAATAAAATTTGTGCCACGATCGCTATGCACTTCTATTGGTTTTCCTCTTCTAGATACAAAGCGCTTCAAAGCGGCAATAAATGACTCTGATGTAAGATTACCTACTAATTCAATATGTATAGCTCTTGTAGTAAAGCACACGAATACACAAATGTAGCATTTCATTGGTCTTACTCCTCGACCTTGCCTGGGCTTCACTTGAAATGGCCCGGCGTAGTCAATTCCAACTTTGGAGAAAACCTTTGACGGAACGACTCTAGACGATGGTAAATCAGACATTATCTGGGTAGATGTTTTAGCTCGTACACGATGACATTTCACACATTTCCAAATCTGTTGTCTTACAACTGACCTAGCGTGGATTATCCAATATTCTCTTCTAATTACTGATAGCAATAACAGGGGGCCAGCATGAAGATGGGATATATGAAAATGATTCACTATAATCTGTGTTATGTGATGTTTCTTGGGCAAAAAAATAGGATATTTTCTGTCCTGCGCGATGTTGGATTGTCTTAATCTTCCTCCAACGCGTATAAGTCCATTCTTATCGATAAACGAGTTCAAAGAAAGGATCTTACTATTTGAGTTTAACGAATGATTCTTTTTCAGAAGATTATATTCATTAAAAAACTCATCCATTTGAACTACTCTAACAATTGCATTTCTAGCGAATTGCAATTCTTCGGTTTTAAGGTAACCCTTAGATAGATTTAGCTGAATTATTCGCAAACCGAAAACACCATGCGATGATTCTTTTAAGTTTCAAAAATGATGAAACTTCATTAAGGACTGGAATTTGCGAAGCGACTGTTCCAATTGAACAAGAAATATTTTTCCGTTGTTCCCTTAGAGACTCTTCTGAAAATGAAGTTGATAGAGAACGGAATATTATTTGAATTAAGCCACTGAGGACCTGTCCACCACAAGTCATGAGTAGAAAGTTCTGAAGGCAAAAGACCTCTTGACACGCAATCAGCTGGATTACGTGATTCCAATGCGATGAAGGTAAGACTGATTGAATTTCTGAAACGCGGTTGGCTACGAAAATTTGCCAGCGTGTTGGTTCTGATTGTATCCAGGACAAAACTATCATTGAATCACTCCACGCGTAAATATCGTCAACATGAATTTGCAATGAATTCTGCATAGCTTGAACCAAATGCACTAATAGAACTGCAGAGCAGAGTTCTAAACGAGGAATAGAGATTACTTTGAGGGGAGCTACTCTAGTTTTTGATGTTAGTAGCTGCACGGAAACTGAAGAATGATTTGAAGACTTTAAATAAATCATCGCGGCGTAAGCTTTCTCTGATGCGTCACAGAAACAATGAAGTTCTACATTTGTAGATTTGGGCAATAATACTCTCCTACGAATACGAATGCATTCAAGATTTGCGATATCTTCACAATAGATTTTCCATCTTTGATTGATTTCCTCTGGCAAGGGATCATCCCACGAGATTTGTGATTTCCATACATCTTGAAGCAAGATTTTTGCTGCAACTATAAAGGGTGCTAACCAACCAAGTGGATCAAAGATTTTCGAAATAGAAGATAAAATTATTCTTTTAGTAGAACACTCTCTGTTTTCGAAATTTCCAAAGTGACAAGTAAACTCGTCTTGCGTTGGATACCACTCTAAACCCAATAATTTTATTGATTTAGTATCAACTACTGTACATGAAGAATTTGAGTTCCGAGCACTCAAAGCAGTTTCCAAAATCGAGCGATCATTTGTACACCATTTATGCAATTGAAAGCCACCTTTTTGTAAAAGTTCACTTAGTTGTGAAATTAACTCTACTGCGTCCTCTACTGTGTCTGAACCAAATAGGACATCATCAATATAACAATTGTGTAATATTATTTCAGCTGCCTTTGGGAATTTAGTTCCTTCGTCAATTGTTAGTTGTTTGAGTACGCGAGTAGCCAGGTATGAAGCGGAAGTAGTGCCGTACGTAACTGTGCACAACCTGTAAGTTTTAATCGGCTTCGATGGATCATCTCTCCAAAATATTTTTTGGTAATCTCGATCTTCATCATGAATTTGAACTTGTCGATACATTTTCAATAAGTCGCTAGTAATGGCTATGGGATAGCATCTAAACCTCAAAAGAATAGTAAATAAGTCGTCTTGCACCTTGGGACCATTCATTAGCGTGTCATTAAGCGATATCCCTGATGTAGTTTTGGCACTAGCATTGAAAACGACGCGTAGTTTTGTGGTAAGACTGGATTCTTTTAGCACGTGATGATGAGGTATATAATAATGAAAATTTACTTTATCTAAATTATCATCGGATAATTCTTCCATGTGTCCAAGTGATAAATATTCGGACATGAAGTCTTTATATTGTTGATATATTTCAGGAGTTTTTATTAGTTTTTGTTCTAGACTAAGAAAGTTGCGAAGGGCTGATGGTCTGGAATTACCCAATTCATTTCTTTTAGGCTTGAATGGCAATTTTACTGAGTAACGACCATTTTCACTCCGGACGTGATTTTCCACGAAATGATTTTCACACAATCTTTCCTCTTTAGTTAAAGGTTTCGATGTGGGAATTTGTTCCAAATCCCAAAATGATTTAACTAATTCCTCCGTGTTTATGTTTAGCGTATTGACTGAAACCTGCTTACGGTTTGGGAATTCGAAATGTGTAGTTCCAGCAATTACCCATCCTAACTTAGAACAACATGCAAATGGAAGATTTTTGCCCCTTTTAATTACCTCGCCATTGATTAAAGTAAGGAATACATTAACTCCAAGCAAAATATCAATTTCTCCCGATTCATGAAATGTAGGATCTGCTAAAGTTAAATCTTCGAAACTTTCATATAAATTCAAAGGTAATGTTACACTTGGAATGTTTCCTGTAATTTTGTCTATTATGTAAGCGGACGTTGAAATTCTGTAATTAGTATTAAAATGAGGTGTAAACAACAAGTCAACTTCTCCAGTAGTAGTTGTATTGAAAGTACCTAAGCACGACACTAATATCTTCGAATCCTTTATGCTCAATCCTAAATTGATAGCTGTTTTCCGACGAATGAATGATTTTTCACTACCTGAATCTAGTAAACATCTACAATTTATGAATTCATTTTTTGAGTTTTGAACCTTAATTAAAGCAGTACACAAAAGTACATGACTACGTTTACCATTAGCATGAGCTCCAAAATGTTGATTTTCATAGTTGTTTGCACAAACAGTTGGAGAACCCTCACTCAAGTTGTTTTCTGATTTAATTTGCGATTTCGGAACAAACACTTGTGCTTCCGGTGAAGGGAATCTAGATGCATTTTTTGGTTTGAAATTATTTTCTAAATGCAAAATGCTATGATGATGCTTAAAACAATGCTTGCAGGTATTTACACTCTTACACATTTTAACTTTATGGACATTAGACAAGCAATTAAAACAAAGTTTATTAGTCTTAACAAACTCTATTCGTTTTTGCACTGGTAGATTTAAAAAATTAGAACACCTGTATAAAAAATGATCTTCTTTACAAAATAAGCAGGTAGAATTAGTAATCAGAGAAGTAACCCTATTATACACTGGTTTATCTGATTTATGCGTTTTACTAATTAAAGGTTTACTGTTCTGTAATGTTCTAGCGAAATTCTTCAAAAATTCTATCAAGTCATTCAACTTTGGTATTTCGTCTTTTTTTAATTGACGCTCCCACCACAACCTTGTCGAAACATCAAGTTTTTGCAAAATAATATACAACAACAAAGTATCACTAAAATTATCTATCCTTTGATCTAATATTTCCAATGAGCGAGTTATTTCGTTTACGTTATCTACTAAACTTAATATCGATGATGCAGATTCTGTTTGTATTTGTGAAACGTTAAGAATTCTTTTAATAAAAGCAAATATCTGTTCTCTCTTATTAGAAAATCTCCCTTCTAGTAAATTCCAAGCAATACTGAAATTTTGATCAGCTATGGGAATTGACTGAATAATGCGATAAGCATCATTTTTCAAAGAACTCTTTAAATATTGTAATTTTTGAGCTCCAGATAGATTTGGATTATTGCGAACACTAGCGTTAAATAAATCTTTAAATGTTATCCATTCAGTTAAATTTCCGCTAAATGTGGGTAAAGATAGTTTCGGTAACTTTAAACTTTCAGAGATTGATTCAGGTATGACAGGTTTGTCGCCATTTGCATTTACGACCTTGTAAATCTTTAACTTACAAATAATTTTTAAGTGAATTTCCTCAATTTTCTCTAAAATCGACTGTTCTTCCTCAACGAAAGTGTCTATTTTTTCATCATCAGAATTTATATAAATTTCTCCAAATAGAGATTTAAAATCTTCCTTAAAGATTTTACATTTTTCTAAGATTAATTCAGCTTCAGCATTATCTAAGTTATCATAATCTATTTTCTCTATAAATTTCGTTAACTGCGTTTTCAAAATTTTCTTTCGTTTTTTCTCTATATCTAACATTTTGAAAATATTCTAAATTCTCGATTTTACTAATACTTTAATCACAAAAATAGTAGCAATAACGAAATGTCAAATGCAATTAAAATGCGTTAACTATTTCACTCACCTCGTACACAGTATCCAATGCGAAAGTCTTGAGAATTCTAAACCGAAATTGCATCATGAACTCCATTACGGACACGTAGAATTCTTATTCACAAGCGCGGGTTTTTCTCGTAGCTCCGGCGTAGGACGACCAAATAATGTAGCGGAAGTAATCTTAAATTTAAATTAATAAACGTAAGAATACATCTTTGCGAGTGGACTGTAGTTTTAACCTTTATTTTAAAGATTTCAGTTTTAGAAGACAACATAGCAAAAAAAAAAAAGCGAGAGAGATACAATTAGCGTTTGCAAGAATGCACAAAACAAAATGCGAGCTGCGCATACGATCTGCGCATTGCGAAATAATATCTCACAGACAGGCAGACGACTCTAGTGGCCTAAACAACGTTATTAATCTGGGTGATAATTTTTTTCCAGAGTAGAGTCTGGTGACCGCAGCGTGGTCGGTATACACAGTTACTGGAGAACTTCCAAAGTAAACACGAAATTTGTGCACTGCTGATAAAACTGCGAGAGTTTCCCTTTCCGTGGCCGAATAGTTTCTCAGGGTTTCATTCAATGTTCGACTGAAAAAGGCCACGGGTTGCCCATTTTGAGAAAGAACTACCCCAATCGCAAAATCTGAAGCGTCCGCTGAAATTTCTAGTCCTTTATTTTCCTCCGGGAATTTTAAGACGGGGGCTTGAGTCAAGGCGTCTTTAAGTTTTGAAATGCCGAGTTGGCTTCTGCTGACTACGAAAACCTAGCTTTCTTCCTCTTCAATTTCAACAGAGGCTCAGCTATTTTTGCAAAGTCTTTAATGAAGGATCGATAGTATGAACACATACCAAGAAACGATGATAACTTCGTTGTTTTTGTTGTTCGTTGCTTCGAATTTTTGATAGCTATAATCTTGGACTGATCCGTTTCAATGCCATTGAGAAATTTTAAACCCTAAATAACGTAACTCTTTTGCGGTAGATTTACATTTGGATGCATTTATTAAACCAGCTCCGTTTAACAATAAAAACACTCTTCTTAAATCTTGTAGGTGTTGTTCCAAACTATTACTTGTAATTATAATATCGTCCAAATAAATGAACGTACTTTTACCAAGGACCAGTCTTAAGACGATGTCCATACATCTTTGGAAAGTTGCCGGCGCGCCGGATGAACCAAAAGGCATTCTAAGAAATGCATAGGTGCCAGACTTAGTTATGAACGTGGTCTTAGTGACGTCTTCGCGTTTTACCCCAATCTGAAAATAGCCACTCGTAAGATCTAATGTGGACATGTACTTTGTAGAGGTAATATTTCGGATTATCTCTTCGATTATCGGCAAAGGATATACAGGATATTTTGTGACGGCATTTAGCCTCCGATAATCTATAGCAAAACGCCCCCGCTTCGGCTGCGTAATCGGATAATCATTATTTTTCTTGCATAAAACTACTGGGCTAGCATAACTGCTAGAAATCGGGTTAATTATTTTATTTTTCAACATTTCCTTAATATGATATTCAATAATTTCTTCTTTCACCTTATCGTAATGATAGGAATTTTGCCATACTGGTTGGGCGTCCCCTGTTTGAATCTTATGATTCATGACCTGCGTGAAACCCGGTACATCGCTAAAAAAATTTGAAAACTCACTTACCAGTGCCTGCAGCTTTTCTTTCTCTTCTGCCGGTAAGTGCTGTAGTTCCAGCTGCGGGGGCTTATCATTCCTTTTGTCCACTGGCTGCATAGATATCGTCAGATTGCCTCCCTGAAAATCTATCTTCGCTTCTGCCAATCTAGAAAAATCTATATCCAGAATAATACACGTTTGCAGGTTTCGCACAATATAAAATAAAATTTTTACCTGCTCGTCGTTAATACGCACAAAAAGTGAAACTTTTCCTTGGCATCTACACTTCTCTCCTTGGGCCGCTATGACATTCGTGTCTCTTGCACTAAAAATTCTATAACGGCGAAAGTGTTTCTTGAAACATTTTTCAGAGATAAAGCTGCTTTGCGCTCCTGTATCCAAAAGAGCCGTCGCCGGTATGTTATTAATCAAGGCAAACTTAAATTTTTCACGACCACGGTGTTTAAACTAATTGTGCAAGGATTTTGCCAGACTTTGGACGTCTTCACCTTCCTTGAAGAAATCCATCTTAGTTTAAATCCTTCTTCTTATTCTGGCCACCTTCTGCATCTCTGCCCGTTTTTCGATTAAAATCTCGTCGTTCGCCGGTCGACTTAGGAGATCCATCTTTCTTCGGCCATTGCTTGGCCTTGTTCCCGTAATTCTGTTGTTGCTTTTGCTGGGGTCTTGGCGTGTTCCATTGACTTCTTCGCTCAAATTGGCGACATCGTTCATTGTCTGCAGTTCTTCGACTTTCAAATTGTACGGCGAGCTCGAATAATTTATCCAAAGTCGTTGGGTTTCTGAGCTCGATAAAATCTTGAACTTGGGGCAGCAGCCTAGGAAGTATAATTTGAATGATTTCTGGATCCGGGCGACTTCCATACAAAAGCTTGAAAACTTGGATTTTTCTCAAGATAAAATTTGACAAATCTATTTTTTCTTGGTATCGACTAAAAAGTTCCGCCTCCAGTCTGGCTCGATCTTGTAAGACAGGAAATGCTTTCACCAAAGAATTTTTAAAATTTTCATAAGTGTATGTGGGGCTTTTCGGTTCCCCCAAAAGATTCTTTCCAATACACTTGAACCAATTTAGCGCTTGGCCCTTCAAAGCGCTGGTAGCAAGAGTGACTTTCTGAAATTCGTGGACTGGATATAACATAAAATGTGCATCCAATTTTTCCAGGATATTAATTACGGCTGACTTCCCGTCAAAAGTTGCCTCTGGCTTCATGGCTGCCCGCATGGTTTATACAATGTAGCCAAATCCTTCTAGGGCAGGAGGTGATATCTCAGGGTTCTGCACAGGTACTGCGGATATCTCAGGTTCATCTTGTTGTCTTTCAGGCCATCCTCTCATTTTTCTTCTTTGGGCACCAGTGTATCGAATCCACAGACTGGAAGAATCGAGTCTGTGAAAAATGAACAATGCTGTCGCCAGGACTCGAACCTCGGACCTCTCGAATACGCGCCGAGTCTGCTCACCATTACACCAGGAAGGCATGCTAAGAAGGCGGGAGAAATACCTTGTATACTCTCCCTTTTAAAGGCCCACTGTGGATTAAGGGACTCAATCGCGAAATCCTGGTGGTGGAATTTGGGCGCAACTGTAGAGACATTAGTATTTTTGATACTGAGAGACTTGAAAAATAAGCAGTGCCCTCGTTGGGACTCGAACCTCGGATCTCTCGAATGCGCGCCGATTGTGCTGACCATTGCACCACTAAGGTATGCTAAGAAGGCGAGAGAAATACCTTATAATACAACCTACATAGTAACAGAAATTTGAGCCGCTCCTTGAGGGAAACAAATGTTCCAGTCATATTAAAATGCTTATAAAGTAACGTGTGCCTAAATAAGCTTTGCCTCGGCTTTAGGCACACCTGAAGTTCAAGCTGGTAAATCAGTTCAGCAGCAGACAAGTTCATCAGAGAAACTGGTTAGAGATAGCTTCCAAAGACTCTCCCCAAACTCAAGAAATCTGCGCTTATATACACTAATTAATTTGCATCCTGGTGTAAGTTCACGAAAGTCGTAGTATAGTATGGGCAAAATAATAAGATAGCCTAGTTAATTAACATAAAATTCTATAACTGAACATCTCCTTTCTTAGAGAATCACCTGCAAAGAAGAGCAAAATCATATATAACAGTTGGTGATCATCTTAACAGGGGTTCCCAGTAGTTTTTCAAGAGACTTAAATAGTAAACTTTAAGGAAGAATTAGAAAAATGTTCCTAATGATTCCTAATCATGTATTTAATAATGTAATTCCTAATAATGTAAGTTCATCTGACTTTTTAAGAATAGAAAGGAGGTAATGAAGATTAAAAATAGTTTATGCAATCAGTAGAGTCTTCACCCTTTAGTTATCAGACAAAATCTAGGCAGAATTTTAGTAAATATTGTAATCACCCTTGATAGGCAAAATCTTCCTTTTCCGACAGTTATTGTTACCAATCAGCCCACGATCCGAAACAGATGCCCACTTTCAGCAAGTAGGTATTATGAATTGTCTTGTACGAAAATGCACTCTGCAAATCAATGAATTTCTGCTAGCTCCAGACACGACGGAAGCTTTGTAATAAAAGTAATTCTTCACTGCAAAACTTTTATGGTGTTTACGGTGTTTAGCGCATATACCCAAAATGCTTCGGAAAAACAATATTTGTTGTCTTCAACAACGAGAAGCTGAACCTGAAAAGCCTTAGACAATGAGATTATTTTTACTATTTCATTAGCATTTACTTGCTCTCGAGTTCATCCTTTTAAATGCAAAAACTTTGGTTTCTTTCAAAACGTTTCTGTATTCATTCAAAGCATTCACTGTAGTGTATCGTAGAAAAATCTTTCGTATCCTATATAAATTAATCTTTGGTAAATGTTTAGTGTATTCAAACAGAAAGATAACCTAAAAGTCTATAATACTGAAATCTAATACAGCATTACAGTGAAAATGAATAGTTTTTATGAAATCCATAAACTTACCTGATGCATTTTATAACAATATTCATTTTGCACCTTCCACTTATCCTGTTGCATTTGATACTAACTTTGATACTTGTTTACGTTTTCTTGAATTATTTGCTGAAGTTCGAGAACTAATTATTAATTTATTTCACAAGATTCGAGATTTCTTTCTGAAATTCTCCAAAATATCGAGGTAAAATATTTTTTAAAAATTACAAAACTCGAAAGCTCTTAGATTTTATATTACACCCAAAGGGACATTTTTCAATCTTTTGTGTGTTACCTTTATTTATTAAGTACCTGTTCTTCGCACTTAAACTACAGAAAATTCAATTCAATAGCAATATCACAAAATATTTAAAAACAGCATATCTTTAGAATTTTCTATAGACAGCTTCGCGCGCTATTCGTTAAAATTTTGCAAAATATGAAATGGATAATAAAACAAATTCGAAACATCAGAATCTGGACATCCAGGCGCCCATATTCAGGTGGGGGATTCCGTTATTCAAAATTTGATGGCTCTTGGTACCGTCATTTTTTCACGATGCGAGGAACATCGATACATTCATGCAGACTCGATTCTTCATTATTTAATTACTTTAAATATATATACAGGGCGATAATATTTGGTGGCAACAATTTAAAAATTGATTCAGTCTTTGACAGTTATTCAACGCAAAATCTCGTTTCAAGACTAATAACTCTTATGGGCTATCGCCCTTCGGGCTAAAGAAAAAAGCGTGTTAAAAGACCTATTTTAATAAGGGAAAACTGAATGAAACAAAATATAGGGTAAAATATAAACAGAAAAATTAAATTATTTTATTTTCAATTTTTTTCTATTATTTAATTATATTGGAAAAATAATAGTACACACTTTTTCAGTTGATGAAAGTTTTTGTTCCAATAAATTTTACAGAACAACAAGTAACCCATTATTTTATTTGCTGAAGGAGTCCTGTGTCTGAGCTCAAAAATTCTAAAAATAGTAAAATTATCCTGTATAGGTTTTCGGTTAAAAAAAGGCATTTTTCAGCGTATTCCTAAAGAAAATAAGTGATATGTTTAAAGGTTATTCGATAACAAATTTTCTACACAAAATCTTAGACAAAATGCCCGAGCTGCACACAGCCGGACATTTTGTCTTGATACAACTGATAAGCTATTTATTGTATCCTCCATGTTCGAGGAAATTTTTAGTTCTCCTACTCATGTATAATTTATGTCTGATAATGTGTATAATTGTATCAGTATTATTGCATGGAACGCGAAAGGACTTACTCGTAGCCTCAATGAGCTACGGAATTTCACAAATGAATACAGTCCTGACTCTTTGTTCCTATAAGAACATCATCTTGGCCCCTCAACTACAATTTATGTTGTTAATTATTGTGTCTGTCACACAAACAGAACTGCTACTGCCCACAGGCCTCGAGGAGGAGATAAAGCACTCCTTATCAAACGCTGCATTCCTCATTACCAAGTTACAATTCCACAGCTTTCAGCTACTGAGACCACAGCCATTTCCTTCCACAAAAACACTACAATAACATATACTTTTGTCTCTGCCTAGATACCCCCTCCCATTGAAACAACACTCGGTAGCTGAGACTGATCTCAACTTTCTACTCACACCTGGCACACATATTGTCATAGATGGAGAACTCAACGAAAGACACCGTGCCTGGAACTGTTATACTTCTAACACTGTTGGCAATGTAATATTTAACTTAGCCTATATGGTCACCTTTATGCACTTTTATAGCAGCTCCAAAAACCCCAATACGGTAAACTGCTGGTTTTACTGGGAATCACTAACTCTTTCTACTCAGAAATACCGGCGTTCCGCTGGATGTATCTCTTTTGGATGAGTTGTCTTCCGACCACAACCCGGTTAGAATGATTCTAACAGTGTTCTATAAATGTAGTTATGCCACATCAGACAAAGGAGCCTTTAACACTGACTGGCATACATTTGTCAAAGCTCTAAACAACATACAGTACATTTTACCAACGATACACTCGGGGAATGATATTGACAGTTTAGTCAAGGGATTCACCAGCGCTGTTCAGAGTGCTCACAAGACTGCCCAAAAGGAGATCAAGCAATACAAGCCCAAAAGGTCTAAGGAACTCAACCAGCTGATTAAAAGATGAAACGCTGCTAGGAAGCAGTTTCAGAGAACCAGACATCCACAAGATAAAACTATTTTCAACAGACTCTGTGATGCAGTTAAGTCTGTACCAGTGGCGGCTCGTAGCTAAAATTAGTGGGAGTGCTGTTCCAAAAAAATTTAACCTTTGTTTTAAACCTGTGTAAAGGGAAACAAACATGTATAAAAAGAAAATTTATTTTGAAACTTCCATGAAATTTTACAAAAGAAAAATTAAACATTTCTTAATTACTTTAACTTAAATTGTTACAGTTCAAGCTTTACCTATTCATTTAAAAATGAAATCCATTCTTCTTGTTTTAATTTGCGCGAAGAGATCAATAATTTTCTCCTTGATCTCTGGATGACAACTGAGGAAATTTTTCTATATTGAAAGCATTGCAAGCGCATGCGCATGAAAACGAAAGCTTTTGAAGTTCACTTACAGTCACAGAATTTATTATTTGAGGATGCAAGGACATGGTTAAAGTTTTCTGTAAAATAAAAGAACCGAAAAAAAATGAATCAAATAGAATAGCTGAAAAATAATGTAACCAAGAATATGGTGTATGATTTTTAAACACAGCACACGCGAAGTAAAAAAAAAAGAACCAGCCAACGATTGACAGTGCTCTCTCCCTCTCAGCCTTGTACGCTCCTTCCTAAGAGCGCATGCGCAGAACAGCCAAATACCACACGTACGGAGTAAGAAATAATCACGTTTCCAGAATTTCGGCATTGAAAGAGCGACAGTGCTGCTTTCTGTGCGCGCTTGCGCAGAACAGCCTTGTGAAGCGCAGTTCCATAAAAAACTTTCGTACCTTTTTCATAAACTGGAGGATGGCTACTGACATTAAGTTTAAGGATTATATATTGTAGAAGTATAAAGAAAGAATTAAAGAAAAAAGGGCTCATTATATTAAATATTAAAAATAATAATAAGTGGAAACAGGGGGTGCTGCAGTTCCACAGTGCTTATTACGAGCCGCCACTGGTCTATACTAATTATTGTGCCCAACTCCACTGAACTTACTACCCTGAGTCCATCTCCACAGATAAGAACTCACTATGGAAAGCTCTCAAGAGGTATATAAAATGCCAGGCCCCTTAAAGGCCCACAACGTATCCATCACACTAAAACTGAGAAAGCCGAACTCTTAGTTCAGCATCTGGAATCTCAGTTTCGCACTAACAACATTCACGATCTTATCAAAAAACAGTTAATTTCTTACTTCCACTCCAGTTACATGACAAATCCATACACAGACAACACTATTTCAGCCATGTTTTCGGATACCTGAACCTATATCAAGAAAATGAAGAAGAATATAAGTCCAGGTTACGATGGAATGAATAGCAGAATGATCAAGCACTTCCCCCTAATGTTATCCTTTACTTCACAAAAATCATAAGTCTGATCCTCAAGTGACAGCACTTCTCTAAAAGCTGGAAGACTGCAAAAATAACACTAATTCTCAAGCCTCACAAGCTCCAAGTGCTCTAGAGTCCTATCACCCAATTAGCCTATTTCCATCCCTGAGCAAGATTGTTGAAGCTGTACCACTTTCAAGAATCAGTCAACATATTGAGAGCAACGACATTTTTATACCATATGAGTTTAGATTCCGACTAACCAACTGTACAGGGTCATAGAAATGATCAGAGAAGGGCTTTAGCATAAGAAGGTCACTGAAGGTCTATTCCTAGGTATAACAAAGGCTTTCGACCGTGTATGGCTAGATGCCCTCATTTACAAGTTACACAGCCTGGGTGTCCCAGAGTACAGCCCTAACATAATTAAATTCTATATGGCCGCTAGACACTTTGTCGTTCACGTTTCAGGCACACTTTTCACTCGCCGGGCCATCCTGGCTGGGATCCCCTAAGGGACACTTTCAATATTTATGTGAATGACATGTGCCCACTACACTCAACACAATACTCGCAATGACCCTGCGATCCTCTCACAAAGTGCATTTTTTAATCCAATTATACAACGATTACAAGATTACATATACTCATTTGAGACTTGGCTCAACAAGTGGAAAATCAAGGTGAATATAGAAAAAACACAGGCAATTCTTTCACTAAGAAAACAAGGCTAAGAAAAATCTGCAATTGTACGGAGTATCAATCCCCGGGACCAAGCAAATCCTTTATTTTGCAGTGATTCTCAGTAAAACTCTCTCATAGTACCCACACATTACATCTGTTGTCAAAACGTTTTGAGTAAGTAAAGATATACTATTCCCCTCTAATATCTCGAAACAGCGTTCTTTCTATAGGCAAAAAGTTACTCATTTAAAAGTCTATGTTACGTCCCATACTATGTTATTCCTGCCTGGTTTGGGCTTATTCCCGTAAATCCATTCCAATAAGTTACAAACTGCCCCAAACGGTGTTTTGAAGCAGATCACTAACGCGCTGTGGTACGTGAGAAACCACACTTTACACGAAGAATTACGTATCGCGCAGTTAAAAACTTTTTACTGTCGTATCGCTCGAATATTCTATAATTATCAAAAACTTCAGCTATCAGTGTACAATTACACTGTCAATGATCCTTGTTTTAGTAAACGGTCCATGGTCATTCTTAGTAGCCAATCAGATTAATCAAGGATACTGCATTCATATAGTCATGTATTTTTTCAGTGCTGTGTGTATGTGTTGTCTCATGTATAGTTTTCTCGTAACTATAATATTTATAATTTAACTTGCTGTACAGTTAATTTGGCATTAGCACAACTTGGGATTCGCACTTGTGTATCCGTTTATATACTCACGTTTGTAAAAATTGCAACACCATGAAGGACTTACGCGAGTGAGCTGAAATTTTCAGGAAATGCAAAGTAGCGCATGATATGCAAATGATTAGAATTGCAAATCCGTAGCGCATGCGTATGCTGAGCAGCGCCCTCTGAACGGCTGATTGATCCGAATAAATAGACGGCTGTAGCGAGGCGTGTATGGTTATCGGTGGTTATCTGCTAGTGGTAAACGTTAACTCAATCTGTACTTATGCCTCGTCGACGAAAGAGAGCGAGATTTGAACAACTTACAGAGTTTGAACGAGGGAGAATCATCGGCCTTCGTGAAGCTGGATTGTCGTATCGTGCAGTAGCCTCTCGTGTGCAGCGTAACAGCAGCACAGTGATGCGCGTTTGGAAGCAGTGGACGGACGAGTGTCGGACAACTCGGAAATCCGGGAGTGGACCCCGAAATGTGACGTCAGCTCGCGATGATAGACACCTGGTCCGCATGGCGCGGACGGACCGTACAGCTTCCTCTAGACAATTGGCAGCACTGTGGTCAATAGCTACAGGTGTTTCATTGTGTGCTTCATCAATTCGTAGACGTCTGCTGCAGTGTGGACTGCGCGCACGGACTCCTTTATACAGGATCCCCCTAACGCACGACCATCGCCGCCTGCGGCTACAATGGGCCAATCAGCATAGAGACTGGCGTGCTGATTGGCAGCATGTCGTGTTTTCTGACGAATCCCGCTTTAATTTGTGGTACCATGATGGCCGCATTCGTGTCAGACGCTATGCCGGTGAACGCCACCTTCCGGAGTGCATTATCGAACGCCACAGTGGACGAACACCCGGAGTTATGGTCTGGGGCGCCATAGCATATCATAGACGATCTCAATTGCTACGAATTGTGGGCAATCTGAACAGCAACCGGTATATCCGTGAAGTTCTACAGCCCGAAGCTGTTCCCTTCCTTCAAAGCTTGCCAGGCGCTGTATTTCAACAGGACAATGCCCGCCCTCATACTGCTCGGATTGTTAAATCCTTCTTTGCAGCGCAGCAGGTACAGCTTCTTCCTTGGCCTGCGTGTTCCCCGGATATGTCGCCAATTGAACATGTGTAGGATGTCATTGGTCGGCGTCTTGCTCGTGATCCTCGTCCTGTTGCGTCTGCAGACGAACTTTGGGTACGCGTACAAACGATATGGAATGCTCTTCCTCAGTCAGACATTCAAACTTTGTTTGACTCCATGCCACGTCGTGTAGCAGCACTTATTGCGGCGCGTGGTGGCCACACAAAATACTGATTCTGATCTCTTGTTCTTGTTTGTTTGCTTTGAACATTTAATCATTTATTTGTACCACTACCACTCAACTGTGTATTAAATTGCATTCAATTATGACGATTCCTTCTTGGTGTTGCAATTTTCACAAACGTGAGTGTATATGTCTGTTTTAAACTGATAGGCGTTATCACCAACTCGATAGTCTATCTAGCTCTCCCAGTTGGCATTTTCAGGTTTTCGCAAAATTTTTGTACTCTTTAACTATTCAACTCTTTATCTATCAAGGAATTAATAATATATATATATTAAATTAATACATAAAAAATTATATAAATATGTACATATGAAGTCTATTTTTACTGCAGTTACTTTCATATGTAGTAATTCGAAATCACTTGTCTTATTCTATCAGGGGTAGGTCCTAGACCCAGGCATCCTGGTTCTACAACACTCTCTCGCGTACAATTTTGCAGCGTTTCCAAATCTCGTAACCCATATTCAGGATGTTTCAGAGATCATGGGACAAACTTCGAGGGGTTGTGGAGCATACTAAAACATGCATTTTTGTATAGGCATGTAGGGTCTAAAGTGACGGGTTAAGGCAGGAACGCAAAAAAACGGCACGAGAAGAAAATATGTTTATGTACAAAATCAACGCAAAGTGCTTCTTTGCAATACAGTATTCACAATAAATGTTCGAAATTGCGACTAGCAGCAGTAATACATGCTTGGTAACGTCGCAGAAGGGATTGACGAAAATTTTGAAAAACGACAGGCATTTCGCGCACACTTACAGCAGCAATGGATAGTCGTGCAACAAGGTCCTCTAGTGAGTCAACGGGAGTCTCGTAAATGATGCTCTTCAGGTGGCCTCATAAAAAAAGTCCAAGCTGGATAATTCCGGCGAACGGGGTTGCCATCCAACGGGTCCACCACGTCCAATCCATCGGCCCGGAAATGTCTCATCCAAGTAATTGCGGACACGCACGTGGTTATGGGCTGGTACACCACCATGCTGGAACCACATGCGATCACGAACGACAGCCGGAACATCCTGCAGCAATTCCGGTAGCACCTCTCGCAGAAAAATAAGATAACATAAGCCATTTGTACGTGTAGGTAAGAGGTACGGGCCTATGAGGTAGTCGTTAACAACACCTGCCCACACATTCACGGAGAAGTGGGTTTGGAATGCACGTGGACGTATGCCGTGTGGATTATGAGTTGCCCACACGTGCATGTTGTGGCTATTGAAGATGCCGCTCTGTGAGAAAGTTGCCTCGCCCGTGAATAGCACATCCGATGGAAAATCCGCCTGCGCCCCTCACTGCTGCAAGAACCAATGTCAGAAATGAACTCGAAGAGGGTAATCTTTCTCTTGCAAGGCTTGGACTCTCTGTAAATGGTATGGATGCAAACCATTTTCCTTCAATACTCTCCAAACGGTGGAATGACTCAGCTGCAGACGACATGCAATAGCTCTTGTACTTGTCTGAGGTGACTGATGCACAATGTTCAAGAAGGATTCTTCAATGCGAGGTTGTGATGCAGTTCTTCTTCCACTCCTAGCGTCAGAGGTGGCTTCAAATGACCCGTTTTCACACAGGGACCGATGCAACATCTCGAACATTGTGTGCTTCGGCATACGCCTGTTCGGAAACCGTTTCTGGTACAACTGTAGCGCTGCGCTGCCGTTCCCATTAGCAGCACCATACATGAGATGCATGTCAGCTTTTTCCATGTGCGTAAACTCACACATTACGCTCGACATCAGAGTTGCGAATGATCCTCTGATGCATCGGATCATGGTTTTTCCAGCTCACTACCGCCCTCTACCGCTACATTGCCAGCCAATCACAGCTGTAGTTCCTATTACTGTTAGTGTACCCTTTTTTGAACATTTATTGTGAATAATTTATTGCTGCAAAGAAGCACTTTGCGTTGATTTTGTACATAAACACGTTTTCCTCTCGTGTCGTTTTTTTTTTTTCGTTCATGCCTTAACCCGCCATCACTTTAGACCCTACATTCTTATACAATAAGTGCATGTTTTAGTACGCTCCAACGCCTCTCTAAGTTTGTCCCATGATCTCTGAAACACCCTGTATATATGTATGTGTGTGTGTGTATTTCTGCTGAAAGTCTGTGGTAAGATAAATACTCTAACATTATTAGATATGTAGTATAAAATAGGTGGACTTGGGAAATATTCTACACTCTCCAGCAGTATTCCCTGTGCATTATTTTATTATTATGCGTGATACCCGGTAGATCAGATTCTATTCGGTAGCTCCTCATTATAAAGTTCATGCTTTCTTTTAAAGCAGTTAATGATCATGTTGGATTTTACAGATTATTTGTTGAAACACAGTCACACCTTATCCTGTCAAAATCTTTAGCCTAAGTAACCATATATTAAATCTTTATTTACAAATCGTTCTATATTCTTCTATATGTCATTTGAAATATCAAATTATTTCCATATTGAGCGGTTGAAATTCGTTTAAACAAGTAAGCATAATTTGTCAGAGATGAAAGATAAACTAATATAAATTTTACATTCTCAAGTTTTTTAAGAATTTTTCTCAAGGTTCACGGGTTTTGAAATATAAAGAAAAAAGTATATTTTCTTGTAAATCTCAAAATTCCTTACGAAAGGGTTCTGAAGCACAGTCGCTGCTCGATAGGCTAGCTCTCGTTTGATTAATGTATTCTCCGATTTTTCATCGAAATATTCCACTGGAGAACTTTTCTCTAAAACTTTCATTTTCGATCGATTTTTATGAGCTATAATGTCGCCTAAGATCACTGTAGACTATTATTACAAATTGACTGTCAAACGATTCGGAATTAAAAGTTTAAATCAACAAATATTTTTTTTCTTTTTCATTTTCTAAGGCTTCAGATCTAAATTCTACATCATAATATTATATATTCGACACTAAAACATATATATTTGGACTTGATGAATACACAAATGTTTATTGTTGCAATTCATTACAGCCCTTGAAAGTATTTCTGCTTTGGTAAGTGGCTTCGCTACACACAAAACTATAATCACATACCTATCATACAAACAACGTTACAATTGACGAATGATATTTGCCGTTTTATTCTTCACCGCGAAACTGCCAATTCGTGCCTGAAAAATTAAATAATAAAACTTCCGTCTATTCTATGAAATCGGATAACAAGCTTTATCATGCATCCCAATAAAAGTAGGACTTTAGTTTTAAGCTTATTTTCAAGTAAAATAATTTTTAAAACTCTTTATATTGTAAGTGTATTCAAATGTACAGCAAACGAGGGTAAACCAAAAAACGAAAAAGCAATTGGCGAATTTCTCAGCTCGTCATTATCAAAGATTTTGCTTACAGATATTTATAATATGGTTTCATTAAAATTTATTTGATTGGCATTTATTTTTCAGCTATTACCGTATGCATCTACCCTGGTGAAGAACAATCAAAATATGTCTTCAATAATTGCGTGAACGTATGGGGAAAATTAAAGGATATGTGAAGATATACAAAGAACTATGCATGCAAAAATAAATGTTATAATTTTGGATGCTGTGGTATCATAATAAAGATATTTTCTTACCCAATAAATAATTTATCATCTTTCATCTATATTTCTTTGCATTCCTTAATATGAAAACGTTTTTCTAAGCAAAAAGATCTTTGCTTAACACACGGGTTTTGCATTGAAATAGCTTTACAGTATGTAGATACGTAACGATTTTTGACAACGTAGGATAAAATATTTCATTTTCCTTCATTAACGTTGTGATTAGAAGGGGCATTAATCGCCGCTTTGAAATTTTTCAGGAAGTGGGGGAAAATCTTCAGAAATCGTAATTATTGAACATTAATAGCTATACTATTTAACTAACTGTACATTCTTTGAAGTACTGAGTAATTAACCTAAACTTATTGTTCAAGACATAAAAAACTTTGAAGAAGCAGACATATATTCTTTCTGCGCTCATCGCAATGATATTACTAAAGAGAAATCATTTTGCAAATATATATTAAAATCATTTTGTAAATATATAGAAATCATTTTGTAAATATATATTAAATATTTATGGAAAGTTTCCCAATTTTGCTAACAAAATGAAAGAAAAAATTAATCAGAAAACACGAAGGCAGGACATCAATATAAAAATAAAGAAACTTGAAATTAAAAATATAGGACAATATAATATCCATTAAGTCCTTTTCTTAACAAAAGCTCATAATTCCATTTTCAATAAAAGGCCATTTACAAGCTTAGTAAGCAAGCGTTATATTCTAGGTTTGAAATGATTTATTTGATATTTTTGAATTTTCTGCAGCTATAAATAATATACAACCTTTTTAAATAAATCACTAAAACTATCTGAATATTAACTTTAATAAACTATATTCTTATTTTTACAGATTTTTGTTACGGGCAATACGTTTGAGATTAATACTACAAAACACAGTATGATGTGTTGCGTTTTCCATGTTCTAATACCAGTGACCATTCTATCATTTTAAATCTCATTGTTCTTAGCATGTTATTACTTGATTCCATAGTTCACTAGTCTTATTGCTTTCAAATATTTAAAAGTATAATTCTGAGAAATTATATAAATTAATAAAGTGGAGGGTAGGACGTTGAGTATTAACTTGCGAAATGCCTTAGAATTTCATGATTCTGAAGCATAGTAGTGGTGTTTAACTGGTTGTTGCATTCACCCGTATGTGTGTCGTAGTATAATTAGTTTATACGTCCAAACGTGAAGTTAAGACCAAATATTAAGCAGATCCATATCTATAATCTAAATGATTAACAAATTAGAACATCCATGTTTCTAATCTCGATGACAGTATAGTTGAGTTTAGAGCTTTCCGCTTGAATAACCTAATGAGACTTAGAAAACGTAAGCAATGTAACTGATAAATAGTAACAGTGCAGTGTTTTGAATAAAACACTGCACTGTTCTTTAAAAAAGAAAAGTTTGCTTTCTGAAGTCATACTCTTTCTTCCTTCTTAAAGTTATACTCGTCTTATAAAGGTACCGGAACATTTAAAAAATGCTTGTCTTCTCAGTAAGATTTGTCTTCTCACACTGGAGATCACTTGATATCCGAATCAATTCATAATTAATAGAAATATGACAGTATTTAAATACAGTGAGGAATTATATTTTGGATGTTAAATGTTTTGTAATTTATTAAATGATTTTTTAGGAATGAAAACATTCGTATTTTAAAATTTAAGTAGCCTACTCAAGTATCGAAACGTTATTATAAAACGAACAACAGTACCATAGTTATAACCTCTGAAATACAAGAAATTGATTTAGTATTTTGTTAAATTTTTATATAAATATGATATTTATCAGTACTCTCTAGCACTGCCAGTGTCTCCGCTAATTTAACAAAATCCTGTTTTTCCCTTTTGTAAAAATTATGCCATGGAAAAGATGATATATGTTACAGTTGTTTTCCTTCAGTTTTGGCTTATTGCTGAATTTGATTGACGCATTCGTGTTTATCTTTGACTGCATTTTGATTGATATTTCGCTTTATTATATAAAAGTGAAATTCTTACGCATGATATACGTATATCATAGTGCGTAGTTTCGAGCTAAGTGCTTCACAATACAAACTAAGTTTAAGGGCTCGACGGTATTGATCGTATCTCATCTTTTAGTAAATATATATATATATACAAGTGTATATATATATATACGGATTTTATATTAACACGTTAATGTTTGAAATAGCTAGTTTTTTCTCTTATTATTACATATAATTTAGAAAAAAGCTCTTTAAAATACGCTTACTGGTCTTTAAAATTCACAAAATTACATGGTTTAACATATTTGCACTGGACATTAATATGGGATCATTAAGTGGGCTAAAATAAACCCTGGATTCTGTTGACCAAGAACGCTTGAGAAATGCTTTATTCCTCTATCATTTGGTGATCATACTTTAACTTAATTGTGCATCCTTCAGTTCGCTTTAAGCTTAATTTGCAATTAAAATATCTAGAAAATAAAACGCAGTTTCCTGAAAGATACAACTAAAGTTTTAAAAGAATTTGATAAGAAATTTATGAAACAAAACAAACAAACAAACAAAACAAACTTTTGAACAAAATTTATGAAAATATCAATGTCAAAGATCTAAATATTCTCGTGTCAACACTGAAAACAAGTGTTCCTAAAAGAAGGAAATTAGGAGAAAAAATAGCAGTTTTCAGAAAACCGCTCCAAAAAATTTGCGTATTCAAAGCGAAGTATCTGGAAGTTCGAATTACATATTGCTGAGATTTTCACTCGGTGAAGTGCTTCAAATATTTCAGCGAATGTGACTAGCGAAAAAGACATAAGAAATAACACAACGAAAGGGAACTGTTTTTTCACTGGATAAATGCATAAATTTAAATTACTCATAAAATGCTATATCGCATCATTAAATGGAGAATCCAAAGATTGTTGAAGATTCATGACTTTATCCAAAAACGTGTATGGATATCCGCTAAAAATGTTCTTATAAACTCGTCTTTTCTTTCATCTTCTGCCTTCAAAATACCTAGCCTTTAAATCGTTCAGTATCATGGGCAAAATCGGTTCACTATTTTGTTCTAACGAATTACTGATTAAACGGAAGGCGACACCTTTACTCATAAGAATGTCACAGAAAACAAGCTGTTAGTCCAAAGGCGCAATTCGCCCAGAAGGACTATTAATTTCGTTTCGGCATTTTGCGTTGATTCACTAAAAGCGTTGTTCACTTTTCAAATTGTTGCCACCAAATATTATTGCCCTGTATTATATTTAAAGAAATTAAATAATGAAGAATCTGCATAAATGTATATATGTTTCTCGCATTGTGATAAAACAACGGTACCTAGAGCCATCCAATTTTGAATATTGAACGTTTCCACCGAATATGAGCATCTGCAAGCCCAATTTTGAAATCTGGAATTCATGTTACCATCCATTTCATATTTTGTAAAACGTTAACGAATTTTTGATTAACAAACTCGAGGATTTCAAAGCGAGCATTGGCAACGTTGTACAGAAAAAACATTTTTATCTCCAGCGCGTGAGACTGTGTATCGCAAATTCTAAAGATATGCTCATTTTGAAATTATTTTGCGACGCTGCTATTGAACTGAATTTTATGGCTTAAGTGCGAAGAACTTGATATTTAATAAATAAAGGTAACACACAAAATGGTAAAAAAACGCCCCTTTGGATGTAAATTAAAATCTGAAACCTTTCAGATTTTTCTTTCTTTTTTTTTTCCTTTTTATTTATTGTATAAAATTTATTCTTGTTTATGTTATGCTATTTGATTCTGGCGATTTAAAAAAAGAAAACTTTGAGTTCATTCCGATGTATGTTATAATGTTTTCACAAATTAAACGTGTAATGATAAAATTGTGTAAGCAGTGGCATAACGATAAAACTACAAAAACTCGTTTTGTATGCCTATCGTTATAAATTAAAACGTAAATAGTAAAATCTTGCATATTTTTTCTGAACGGCACATTGAAAGACATGCTAAGCTTGTAGCATTCATTATTTTAACTAACCAAATTATTTTTAGTTTGAACTTTCCTATCGATATCTCAAAGTTTCAGTTGCTGCCCGAATTTAGCGCGAGCGAGATATTTATGCAAATCGCATATATCTGTTAGCAGTTTAAAAGGCAGGAGTTAACGAGGGGAAAGACAGAGCCTTGGATTTATCGCCGTAAGGCTGTGCGCGCAAAGATTTCCTCTGTCTACTGAAAGTTCGCCTTCATAGGCAATTTGCAATTACCAGTGTTTGCTAGTGAAATTCGCATTATTGCATTTCACTAAGAGTTAAGCTTCCCTCGCCGTCCTACTTAAGCTAAGTTAGGGATTTGAATTTGTTAACACACTTTATTT
>KK119250.1:177743-189358 GCA_000611955.2 Stegodyphus mimosarum | reverse complement strand
AATATATAAGTGTTATTTAACGCAATGAGCATTTAAAGAAAATTTGAATTGAAGATTGAAAGAATGAATTATATGTATGAAATGCAATTGAAATGTTTGAATGTTGTACGTAGTGTTCTCTGGTTTCACACAAAAGTTTAAAGTTCATTTCATGTTAGAACCTCAGGGCATTTCAGATTTGTTTTAGGGGAGGTCTGAGGTCTTGAAAGTCGAAGAATTAACCCCAATAGAATTGAAGTCAGGTGGTAGTTGTGAACACTTGACAAAGTAAAACTGCGTGTTTTTCACAAACACCACATTTGGCCAGAGAACAAGGGGGAAGTTTTAAAAAGGAATGAGTGTAAAATGAATGCGTTTGGCGAAAAGCGCTAATAGAAATTAAAAAACGCGGATACCTACAGCGCGAATAAAAGCCATTACGGAAAGCATCAGAGGAAGGGAATGTTGTACTTTTCAGGTGAAATGTACTTATAACATGAAATTAAAATTTATTTCCTTCCAGATTGGAAGGAACCAGACTTTTATCAGTGAAGCCAAATTCCTGATGGATCTCTTTGATGTGAAGAAGGAAAAGGATATTCTATGTTAAAATATCTAAGACACAAACAGAGATTTAAACTAAATTTAAAACTTTCAGTTGGAAAGGATGGCGAATAGGAAGGAAAATTTAGATTTAGAATTTAGCATCTTCACTAAAAGCCGATTTTAGGCTAGTTAGTTTCAGACTACTAAATTCTGGGAGCAACTATGTAGCATTCATTATTTTAATTAACCAAATTATTTTTAGTTTGAACTTTCCTATCGATATCTCAAAGTTTCAGTTGCTGCCCGAATTTAGCGCGAGCGAGATATTTATGCAAATCGCATATATCTGTTAGCAGTTTAAAAGGCAGGAGTTAACGAGGGGAAAATCAGAGTCTTGGATTTATCGCCGTAAGGCTGTGCGCGCAAGAATTTCCTCTGTCTACTGAAAGTTCGCCTTCATAGGCAAATTGCAATTACTAGTGCTTGCTAGTGAAATTCGCATTTATTGCATTTCACTAAGAGTTAGGCTTCCCTCGCCGTCCTACTTAAGATTTAGTTAGGTATTTGAATTTGTTAACACACTTTATTTCATATTATTTTAGTTCAGCCCAAGTAGTGGCTTACTCTCAAAGTTGAAGAGTTGTAATTATTGGAATTAAAGGGTCACTTTTAAACCGTCCTTCTGACTTTGTAGTTCTTCAACACTAAAGGACATAGCCTAGATTTGTTCACTGTCCTCCACATAGGGTTTCACAGCGTATGCTCACAAAGAAAGTCAAGAGATTGAAGGAGAAACCTTATAAGCTTACTATACGGTATTTTCTATTTTTAATGTAGGATGCAGTTTTTAAAGGCATCTTGACAAATAAATATTGGGTCACTAAGTATTTTTTCGAAAGAAATACTATACAAATAAATAAATCAAGTTAAGGAAAAGTATTTATGTGAATAAATATGCTTGAAGTTCCTGAATGAATAGAAATTTTTTAAAAAACTATTTGTGGAGCTATAATTCAACAATGCGGCTCAAATAATTAAAATAAAATTCTTTAAAAAGAACTAAAAGTAATAACTATGATTAAAACATATTCTGTAAAATAAAAATAATATTTCCAAAAAAAAAAAATGCTGAAACGAAACATTTTTTACATGTTCAGAAAAGAAAACTAAAAGGTTATCATAAACTGAGAAGTTCGCTAAGTGAAAAAAGTGCGGGAAGTGTGCACTCTTGGCGGAAAGCGAAAAAAGCGCTCTAAATTATATTGTGCAGTTACTCGGTGCGTTTCTCATTAAGTTTTACAAAATTTGATATTTAGGCATAATGTGAGTCGTAGAATATCAAAATATAGAAAAAAAATTGTCATGTCATTTCAGAAGAAGTCCAATTTTGGGTAAAAATTCGCATGTTAGTACAATACTGTATATAAATCTAATATACACTCATGGACCAAAAAAATTAGCGCACCAAGAAATAATTGCGGGATCGTAACGAAACTTGCAATGAAGGTACATGTCGGGGAGATATGTAAATGATTAGAAATGCAGCGTGATTGCGCATTACGTATAGCCGGTAGAGGGTGTTGAACGTCGTACTCTGTGGAGTGTAAAACAGGTAACCAAAGCTTGTTTGAGTGTGCTGAATCATTTACAAAAGAAGAGCTCAGGTAGACATGCCATAACGCAGTGTTCGAAGACAATATGAACAGTTGTCGCAGTTTGAGAGGGGGAGAATCGTCGGGTTGCTTACAATACACGGTCACCCCTAGTACTGTTCCGTGGCACCAAAACAGTCCAGCGATATGTTCATGAAATCCTGCAACCACATGTGTTGCCATTCATGCAACGGCTCCCAGGAGCCATTTTTCAACAAGACAATGCTCGGCCTCATACGGTAAGGGTGTCACAAGACTGTCTCCGCACTGCTACTACCCTTCCTTGGCCTGCCCGATCCCCAGATTTGTCTCCAATCGAGCATATCTGGGATCATTTGGGAAGACGAGTTGGGCAGCCCACGAGTTTGAACGAACTAGAGGCAAGGTTACAGCAAATATGGAACGAAATGTCTCAAGACATCACAGAGAACTTGTATGATTCAATGCCCAATCGTATCGCATCGTGCATTCGCGCTAGAGGGGGTCCAACAGAGTATTAACTCCTCCGTTCTTTTGCCATTTTCTCTGAAATAAATTATCCTTTTTCCTTGATTTTCTTATCATTTACTTATATCAAAGTAGTCATTACGTATGTAAAATTTCGTTTCATTTTTACGACTCCTTCTTGTGCGCTAATTTTTTTGTCCATGAGTGTACTTCCTAAGTCGCGCTCTCAAGACATGAAAAACACATGCTGAATTTCATCAATCGGCCGAGCAGAACACCAGATATAAAACGACGCCTTTCCCCCCCTTTTTTTTGAGTCTGTGCACATTTAAGTTCAAATCATCATGAATATTTTGCTTTAAATCCCTAAGCGTTTCTCATATTTCATTTCTGATTTGTAGATACTGCATCCGTTTTCTACTTAAACCGCAAGGCTAAGAATCTTTAAGTCAAACCGCTTTTAATATGAAAGGAACTTGAGAACTTTCGAAATCCTCTTTTAAAACATTCAACATGGAAATATAAGTAGAATATACACAATGCGTTTACAAAGTTTTAGAAATTAGTTCACAGCTTGTTTTTTTCTGTCACAGAACTCGCCTTTAAAGTACTATTTAAGTCTCTGGTTGTGGTTTCCTAAACTGATAAAACGATAACACATAACTGATGTGAAACTTCACTTCAGGAAAGATAAAGTAGTATGCAGATGTCAAATCTGATAAATAAGGGAGATGGTTGAGAACTGTGACGCTTGTCTGTTCCTAAAACTGCTTGATGAAAATGGAATTGTGTGACGGACTATTGTTGTGCAGCAGAACTCAATTCTTCAATATATTTTTGTTAGGAATAAGCGCTGAATTCTCGTCAGAAATCTATCCATTACCTCCTTATAAAATATGAAGTTCTCCGACTGTCCGGCAGGAACAAAACTTTTTTAAATTATCCCTTTCCAATAATTAAAAAAAAAGGGCAATAAAATCGCGAAATTTCTCAAGTTCAAGCAGA
This sequence comes from Stegodyphus mimosarum, assembly GCA_000611955.2. NCBI lineage: Eukaryota > Metazoa > Arthropoda > Arachnida > Araneae > Eresidae > Stegodyphus > Stegodyphus mimosarum. Next base: position 185,729 of record KK119250.1, on the reverse strand, counting down.
TGTTTGCCGTTTTGTCTCAGGATCATAAGCAAAGCGCAGAGTTTCAACTCCAGACTCAGAGAGTTTGAAAAATACCAGAATTAATTTCTGCCGTTTAAATCAAATCCTAACACACAGGAATTCCATATTCTTTCCGTGGTGTAGTCAATGCGTGATGGTGAAAACATGAATAAACGTTTTATAGCAAGAACATTTACAACAGTTTTGTGAGCAATTAATTTACTAATATTAAATTCTTCTGAATTCTTCGAAGACAGAAGAAGAAAAATTTTCAGAAATAATTGCCAAATTTTTTCGATGTTCTCATCCGCTCGTGACTGCGAAGAGAGATCATCATCAACATCTTCACGTCCGTCATAAAATCGTCTGTTCATCATCAACATCTTCACGGAGGGTTCATCATCAACATCTTCACGTCCGTCATGAAATCGTCTGTACCATGTAAAAACATTGGATTGTAATTAATAAGATTAATGCAAGATTAATATAAAACCTCATATATTTCATAAAATACTTTAAATATTCTGTTTGTGTTTCTTCCTCTTTACAGCAAAACTTAATTATTATTCTTTGTTCAGCTTTCGAATTCATGTAAACAGACATTCACTGGATCAAAGTAAACGATTAACTGTACAGAAAGGTCTGCCCCTTAAACAGATGACATTTTAGGAAAACCAAACTGAGATGTCATAGCAATAAATGTCATCAATTATCGCTTTGCAGATTTTCTGGAATTTGTTTTAAAAAAAAGTTCTAAAATGTCTTTAGACACTCAGTGAATGCAATGATTCAATAGCTGCCTTTCTTCTTCAACTTTGATAGGCTAAACTTAACACTCGTGTCTCCGAAAGCTCGTTATATTCGAACACATCAGTCAAAATTGTAAGGAATTATCGCAGTTCACCGTGCATTTTATAGTGGTGTAAGTGGTTAGCACGTCTAGCTAACGATTTTGAAATCCTTGTTGCGTACCCTGGTGCAGGCAAGGTGGATTTCTCGCATTTCTTACTCCTAAAAAATAAATGGTTTCTACGGTAGTGCCCAAATTAAAATGCGGTGGATGAAAATTCGTCAGCACCTGAATTTGGTCGATTGGGTCCTGTGCCTCTCCCCTGTCGCCCTTTAAATAGGAGATTATGTTATTTTGCCAAATGTGAGACCTGGTAATCTTTATTAACTTTCTTTTAACTATTCCATTTTGTATCGCAGTCTATCAAACTAGTCTATCAAAACTCATAAATAAGAAATGATAGATAGTGATTTCAATATACGATTGAAAATTCTTGATTTTAGTTGCATTTCAATGTTTCACCAAAATTCTTCACACATTTAACCTCAATAGTTTTCTTCTTGACTTATTAAATATATTTATATCTATATTTCCCAGTTCTTCAAGCTCAGTTTTATTGGAAGTCTAATCAAATTCAATTTTAAATTATTCGAAATTTTTTTCTGCTTATATCAGCTTGGACATATCGAACTTGGATTGCATATTAAATTTTTCCAGAAGTTAGGGATCAAGAAAAGATTAACTTTTAAACGAAAAAGTTAAAATAGACTTGAAATTTCAAAATGTGTTTCCAGGACACAGAAATGTTCGCAAGTAGACAGTTGAAAAAAATTAACGAGTGCTAAAGACTGGCTTCTATGTTTCTATGCTAATTGATCTCATCAAGGGATGATAGAAGTATGTATAATCGCATTTAGACACGCTTTCACTCAAGTGTGAAATGCTCAGTGGAAAAGAAGTTGTAGTAATCTTGACCAATAAAAAAGCCGATTTTTTTGGAGGGAAGGTAAATAATTTCTTTTTGAAAAAGAATTGTTCGTGAAAGAAGACTGATTCAGTTTACTTCGCTTCCCAGTTTTACTATTTACCCCTGTTGCAGAAGTTCCTTCTGAGGGTCAAGGTCAAAAAATACCTGCAACCGGTTTTGGAAGAAACTGTCATAAAAACTATTTTAACTTGTTTCTAGATTTGTGTTTGCAATCGAAATGGAAACTCAATAATATTAATTTCCACAGCTAATTCTTAGGCAATCATTACAGTTCAGTTCTTATTCTGGTTTAGTTCTAAACAAAGCTGAAATTTAGTTCCACTAGTTTCAAATTGTGTATAAAATAAGTAAATAAACATGTTATGACTGGAGCTCTAATTTTTAGATTTCGTAAATATTAATTTAGAAAGGTGAATATGTGAATTAGAAAGATTAAAAATTCAAAATAATAAAAAAGGATTGATATTTGAGATTGAACATTTCTTAGCTATTTGTGGGTATTTTCAAGGAATTTTAAAGATTCTCCATAATCATATGCTATAAATATATATATATATGTATAAAGACCTTTTATTTTTGGTTTATTTGCTTATTATTCAGATTCTTTTTGAGGAAATATTGTGAGACAGTACAATCACAGAAAGGAAAAATCGTCATCAGTAATATGCGCGATTTATACGAGAACTTGCATGCCTCATCATTAAGTTTGGCAAGCCAATTCTCTAGAGGGAGACAGAACAAATGCCATGGGATACTGGTTCATGTCCTTAAAGAAAGCTTGCCTAAATTATGCTAATTTTAATTTAGTTGGCTTTTGTCTGACGAGACGTTAAGATCACCAGTTCAAAGATTTATAAATAGGAAAGCAAGGACAATTCTTAATTAGAATAGAGAAATTAACAAAGAGGAATTAACAAAATCTCAAATTTCGAAAAATAACAAGCTAAGATAGATTAAGAATTTATATTAGATTCATCATATGAAAACGTTAGCTTCACTACACAAAGGAGATTTTATCAGAGTATATCGATGTTTTTGTACCCAGACCGTTTCAAAAGTAATATTTCTGACAGAGGTGACCAACTTCTATACATGACCGACTGTTTTTTAAATGTATTGCTATCTTGACATTTAACATATTCAAATTTGTGTCTTATATACAATCTTGAGGTGTACAAAGTGACAATGGGAAGAAGGTGTTAGTCCAAAAAGATATTTTATTAATAATATAAATTAATTTAATAGAAGATACAGAAAAAATACAGATTGAATTTTATTACCTTATCTTAACTGTAGGCGTCTGCATATCTCCAACCAAACGTTCATAATTTGGTTTGCATCCAGACAAAAAGAATGAAAAGGAATCTTCACAATTGGAATTAGTACAGATTAGTTTTCGTTCACAGATACGAAAACATCGATTCACATAAGTATGCAGATCCAAAGATAAGAATAGGTATATTCGTCACATTTGATGATGTTGCGAAAAAAGGGAGAATTCGTTTACTTTTCTCGATTGACGTATTTCTAAGAAAGTTCCTGTATTCTCTGATTGTAAGGTTAAATCGCTTTGTAAGAGTTATAATTTCATTTTGAAACACAATTTTTTTAAAATATTAAATATGCCAGAAGTTTTTGCAGCAATATGCTTTACATTAATTTTTTTAAATAGAAAGACGGATATTGCAGAATGTAAAAATTATGAAATTTGACCTCAAATTCTTCAATGCTTTTTAACATCTGCACAGAGCCGACGTTAAGATTTATGCCAGCCAGTGCAATTTCTGTGGCCTCTAAATTTTTCCCCTCAGTGCTTATTGAAATTCTAAAAATTTGTTACCCCTAAATTCTGCGGCCGCACCAACTACAAAGGCTCTGGAGACGGCCCTGTATCTGTAACGCATTTTCAGTGTTATAATTTTGATGCTTTTCTTGTTGCGCGGACATAATTGAAAAGTGATTCAAATTGTTTCAGATTTTGTTTTAACTTCATTCTACTGATAATTTCAATAACTGTCTTGTTTGCTTGCAATTCTACATTGAAACCTTTTCATTTCAATGCAAAAATTCGTGAGAAACGCTAAATCACTGAACCAAATTTCGTTAATTAATTTGCACATTCCTGATCTTGCTCTCGGAGAATTTTTTTTATTTGCTTAAAAAATCACGAAATTTTTACAGAAATGTTCGCCTTTTTAGCCACATTATATCCGTATGTAATAATAGTTTTTTCTGTCCTTGATCAGGATGCAAGCGGAAGAGACGCCGTTTGAGGTGAATTCCTCGAATGGTATGAACTATTTTGAAAGCTATGTCCATCTTTATATATATATATATATATTTTACGGGCTGACACTTGTTGGTGAATTGTAATGAAGTAGCTGAAAAAACATGGGAATTCGTTTACATTTTAATATAAAGTTTTGCACTATCTGTTGGTATTGAAGCTAATTTAAAAAATCGTTATGAAGATTACAAGGTATTTCTCCCGCCTTCTTCGCATGCCTTCGTGGTGTAATGGTCAGCACTCTCGACGCGTAACCGAGAGGTCAGTGTTTCGTTTCCCAGCGAAGACGTTGCTCATTTTCCACGTCTCCTGCTTCGAAATAACCTGATGTCTCTACAAGATCATTCGGCATTTTATATCAGAGCAGGAGATCTAAAAAGATGTTTTTGCCAAGATCTATTGCTAAATGGACATGCTTCCGTTTACACATAACTGTTCTCTTGTTTCTCACTCATTTTCTCAAAGCAATGCGTAACAGTATTTCGAGATAATTTTAGATCTTTAACAGCAGCATTAATTTCAATCATTTTCTTAAAATCATTATTATTGCAATTTGAAGAAAACACTGAGGGAATGTGCAATAACTCACAAAATACTATTTCAGTTACTTTAAACTTTCTTTATGAGTTTTGACAATTATTAAAAGCTGGATCTGATATCTCCAAGACAGTTTCTTTCGTAAATTTTCCATCAGAAAAGGGTTTACATATTTTTGTTTAAATATGGCTTCCTTTAACTATGATACTAAAGGTGCCTCAACAGTTTTGTTTTTATGAATAAGTACCGTTTGTGGAAAGAATCTCATGTCAGCTGTGATCGACCAAAAATCGCTTCGGGATAGACCTGCCGATCTGATGACCATTCCTGGTTTATAAAATCAATGCTAACATTGGACAATGAATAAAGAACTAGGATTGGGTGAATGATTAAAAAGTGGACAATACATTTGGAGTACGTTACTAAGCAAAACCATTAACAGCAAAAACACTTTTCTAAATGTAAAATGATTAAAAAAATTGAAAAGATAATACCTTAATTTAGATTAGATTTAGAATTCTGTTATGAGTGATGTAAATAAGTTTCTTTGTTGAACTTAAATCTTTTTTCATACAGTAATTACCATAGCTTAATGCAAAGCGTTTCTTATAAAACGCAAATGAGTGGGATTCAAACAAAAGCTTTATCTATAGGTATGCATGGGAACTCCATGAAACTATCGAAGGACCCATCGATTATTCATGTGTCTCTTATTGGATTTGTTTCCCATACAGCATTTAAACATTATTATCAGAATGAACTATAACCACTCTAAGCTTCAGAATGTCTGCAACAGACGCCGATGGGGTAAATTTTCTAACCTGTTGCATCTCATTCATGTATCCTTGAAGACCGAGTTGATTATGTCACTAATAATCCACTTGATAAATTGCTTAAATTCTCATATTATCACCGGTGAATGTAAAGCTTGGGCTTCAGTCATAATAGAGATAAAATGTGTCTGAAGAAAACTAGGGGAATCTGCGATAGTTCAGAAAAGGCTATTTCACTTAATTTAAATTTCCTTTACGATTTTTAAAAATTATTAATGTAATCAGTAAAATCGTGAATGATAACTTACTCTACAAAGGCTTACTCAAAAAGAATAAGATTGCCTTGGGCGTTCGATACAAATTACCTAATTGTCAGATGAAACTGTAGAGACAATACGTATGTTTTGAAAGCAAGAGACGTGAAATATGAGCAATGCCCTCACCGGGACTCGAACCACGGACCTCTCGAATACGCGCCGAGGGTGCTGACCACTACACCTCGAAGGCATGCTAGGGAGGCCGGAGAAATATCTTACATAACCCCCCTTTTAAAGGGCGACTGGGGATTAGAGGACCCAATCGCCAAATCTTGGTGTTGGAGAATCATCCTTCCCCACCTTTTTAATTCGGGCGCCGCTGTAGAGACATTTAGTTATTTCGAAGCAGGAGAGATATGGCCACTTTACTTAACCTGTTCAGCCAAACTAAGTTAATGGCACTACAAGGTTAGGAAGTCATCCTATTTGTTGCTAGTAATCTGAAGGTCCTACATGTACATTAATCTTTACTTTCTTGGATATAATTATTTTCATTCACTTGCTTCATTATCTCTAAGATGCCCTTGTTGGAGTAATAGTCCGTGAATAGTCTATTCACAGGATATGTGATGTAGTCGGAAGGAAAGAACTGCTGTCGAAGGTGCTCTGTCAGAGGGCAGGAGAGCAGGTAATGACGTACGTTTGTACCCCGTTTCTTTAGCTGTTTTACTCAAAATGTAAGATCTCTGAGAAGCAGAATTAATAATGGCTCGAGCTTTACGTTTTTCACCGTTGCACCTTAAAATCTCAGTTAATGTTTGTTACATAACATTAGTAACTCTTGATACATTGGTAAATGCCTGATCTCCCTAAATCAGTTTTAATACATTCTGTTTCTTCTTATTAAAATTTTGTGCACTTAATGAAGCTATATTTCTGCACAAAAGTACATGATGTATTTTCCCAATATAGTAAACAACTCGATTTCTCATTACATTTCATTACTCAATGTCCAGGTCTTAGACAGAGGAAACAGCAACGCGATTTCCCAACAATAGCGTCTCACGCATTTAGAGGTGTATCTTTTTTTTACTACAATCCCAAGAATTATGATGATTTGAACAAAATATGCACAGTTTTTTTCCTTTGGCTGATGTAAACAATTCTGCAGTACTAGGCACAGAGAATGGATTGCCAAATTTCGATTTAGTACTCCTGATTTTATTTTCAAAAGGTATCATATTTTCTTGGCTTATTTTGGTCAAATGCCTGGGAAGCTAGAGATATTCGCTCTTCTGATTCTACTTCATTTTGAAGAAATTCAAGTAAATAATCTTGATCACTTTTCTCGATTATTTTTGACTGCTCAGAATTGTTCCCGGATTGTGAATTTAAATCTCTAGATCTACTATTAACTGCTTGGTAACGTTCTCATGCTCTAAGTATCTCATCATGCAAAGAAGCATCAATAAGAAGAAAAAGCATGGCTGTGTATTTATCTCTAGTAACTCCTAGAACTACCAAAGCACCAATTAGATTCCAATTGGTCATAAAGTTTTCTTAAAGAAACTCCTGGTCTGCTTTGCTTTTGAAGCATTAAATCCAACACGTCTCTTGTATAAACTTGAATTAACAGTTCATACTTTCCGAAACGTGCATGTAATTGTTTTACATGTTACTCATAACTTTCACAGCTTGGCGTGAAACTTTTAGTTAATTCTTCTGCAGCAGTGCCTTGCTGCATGGCCTGGGGTAAATATGTAAATTTATCTTGATTATTAACATTAGGATCCTTCTCAATTTTCTTAAATTGTCACCAAAAACTAATCCAATTTTTTAAATCACCATTAAATGTTGGTAATTTTATCTTGGGATAATGTAACATTACACACTGGTGTGCAAAACTTAAGCAGCAGTAGGGTTTTTTGCCATAACTCCACGAGCAATCAACTGAGAGACATGAAATGCAGAAATGAAGGAGAGTATTATGTACGTAAAGGATGACGAAAGCATCGGAGACGAAAAAGGAATACAATGCATACGGTATGGAATCAAACAAAAACAAGCTTTATTAAACGCATAGTATAGTGACTCATGATTGTCTATCCAAGAGGAAGAACAACAAGCACATGTTCCTTAATATGGGATATGCCCTCCCCTCACTGCAATGGTTGCTTCGCACCGTCTCCGCATACTCAGAACCAGCTGGTGCAACTTCTCTTGCGGTAGGAGTGCCCATTCCTCAATCAGCATCTGTTTGAATTGTTGTGGGTTCTCCGGAGGATGTAAGCGTGCTGCAATGCGCCTCTCCAAAGCATCCCACACATGTTCGATGGGATTTAAATCTGGGGAGG
>KK119250.1:111668-177716 GCA_000611955.2 Stegodyphus mimosarum | reverse complement strand
TCCAGTAGCTCCTCAACAGCAAGAGTCCGATGTGGCCGTGCATTGTCATCCATAAAAATTAAGTCTGGGCCAATGGCACCTCGGAACAGACGCACATGGGGAAGGAGTACCTCCTCACATTAGCGATCCCCAGTTACAGACCCTCTGTCGAAAACGTGGAGCTCAGTTCGCCCGTTCAGCATAATGCCTCCCCAGACAAGAACTCCAGAACCACCGTTACGGTGTCTTTCCTTGATGCTACTGGGATAAAACCGGGTCCCGACCTCTCTGCAGATCAAAACGCGTTGAGAATCGCTTCTGGTACTAAACCGACTCTCGTCCGTAAAGAGGACACGACTCCATTGATCAGTTGCCTAATTTTTGTGCTCTCTGCACCACTGTAAACGGTGGCCAACTTTCAACGGGAGGAAGCGTTCAGGACGGTGGGCGAATAGGCCCCTTTTGTGAAGGCGTCTGGCCACAGTAAACCGCGACACTTGTCGCCCCGTTGCTGTACAAAGTTGCTGAGCAATGGCGCTTGCTGACTACTGTCGGCCTCTTTTCACCTGCAGGACGATATATCGGTTATCCCCTGTAGATGTCGTCCTCGGGCGGCCGCCATCAACCTTTCTAACAGCTGTACCTGTGGTTTGGAACGCTTTTCAAGCGCCGGAAACGACACTTTTGTTGATTCCGAACTCTGCAGCTACACTGGTGACAGTACGCTCCTCCTCCAGCTTTCCGATCATTCTTCCACGTGTGAAGTCGTCCAGGTGATTTTTTCTAGCCATATTACACGAACTGACTCACTGGCGCTTGCAGCGAATATGTTGAATTGCGTCTAGGTCTTTCCTTTTATTCTACTGTTGAGCTGCCCGCTCCCATATCACGCGTTTTGTGTACGCTCACGTCGCCTGTGACGTTTCGTTCCTGATATTTGCATACACAGGACGTTTCTTCTGACTTGCGTGTTCTTTGTACTGATCTCCAGACCTCCTTTTCTGCAATTTCATGGCTATCTGCTAAATTTTTACATTGTTGCTTAAGTTTTGCCCACCAGTGTATTAGGAATTTGCAGTAATAACGCAAATGCTGTATGTAAAACAGAAGTTTTCTGTTCTGATACTTGTAATAATTTATTCATCTTATATTCTAACTTTTTCCATCTATCCAAATATGATTCTGTCTCATCAGTCTCTTTTTGATCAATATTTTCATCTATAACTTGTTTAAATAATTCTTGTTTAAAATCATTTTTAGCTGAAGCCACTAATTTTGATTTCTCTTGAACAAACCTTTGCGGCGACACTAAATGGACTTATTTCTTTTTACTGACCAACAGCGTGCCCGTATCTCTAATTGTAACCATAACGGAGATTTTCGGGTCGTGCTTTCCGGGGTCGGTCGAATTTTCCTTCGATGCAAATTTTATCAGTATTAATGTAATGCATAGTCTTTATGCTATAACTGTTGTAATTAAAGGTTTTTCTAATTTAAAATGCACCTATTACTCACGTTTATAGTTCATCATATAAAAAACTTAGCCAAGCTCTGCATATATTTATTGTTGCATTCAGCTAAGCATGATGCGGCACTTTAATTCTAAAAAAATTTTGGTCACTTAAGTTGTTTTATCTTTGATCAAATTCATTACACGATTTAGACAAATCTCTACGATATTGCTTATGTACATACTTAAAAGTAGTGAAGAAAAAATTGCTTACTTTTAGTTACAGTTACATTCCAATCCTGTCTGCGCATGCCAGATGACAAATAATTGTCTCCAAAATGCTCCAAGGTCTAAATTCACTAAAATTCCAAGTTCTTTCATAAAATACATTTATTGCACTCGAAGCACATCGAAACTCAATATGTACACATGGGGGGAGGGGGAAGAAGAAGGACAGTTCTATATCTCCCGTTCTACTGGGCCGATTGACGAAATTCAAATTACGTTTTTCATGTCTCGAAAGCGCGACTTAGGATATACACTGATCGACATTGAAAATGCAACACCAAGAAGGAGTGGTCTGAAATCTATGCAAATTTGAGAGCAGACGCACGTCACTGAGTTATGCGAATGATGTCAAATGCGCAGCTCTCTGACGCACGTGAACTAAGACATAAAGGAAGAAACGTGCAGAATGGGAAAGATTCATGTCGTTATTTTTGCCAGACGAATTATCGAAGAAAGTTGGTTTTTGTCCCGGAGGATACGTGTAATAGGAGAGAATACCAGACCGCCGTCAACGAAGGCACTTCCAGCAGATAGACGATTTTACGAGGGGTATGGTGATCGGACTGAGAAGGGCGGGTTGGTCCTTACGTCAAATCGCAGCTGATACCCACATGGATGCGAGCACGGAGCATCGGCTATGGCGAAGATGTTTGAAACAAGGGAATGTGGGAAGAAGGAATGGGTGCAAGTGCAGCCAGAATGACGTCAGCACGCGTGGATCGACGCCTCCTCCGACAAGCTGTGGCGGTCCCGCAAGTCACTTGTACCGCAATTCTGCAGCATGTGCAAGATACCCTGGATGCTCCCGTGTCGACGAGAACCATTTGCCGTCGATTCGGTGAACGTAGCCTGAACTCACGGCGTCCATTAAGAAGACTGCCATTGACCCCACACCACAGACGCCAACGTTTAGAATGGTGCCGGAATGGAGCGATGTGGATGACAGAATGGCGAAACATCGTGTTCTCAGATGAGTCATTCTTCTGTTTATCCAGTGACAGTTAACGTATGCGTGTGTGGCGTCGACGTGGAGACAGATCTAATCCGGCAGTAAATGTGAAACGCCCCACCGCGCGACAACGTGGCATAATGTTTTGAGGCGCTAATGCCTACGATTCCAGGTCACCTCTTGTTCGTATTGAGGGCACTATGATGGCCCGACGATACGTGGATATTGTACTGCAGCCGGTGGCAATCCCCTACCTTCAGAGGCTGCCTAATGCAATTTTTCAGCAAAATAACTCCCGACCATACAGTGCTCGCATCTGCCAACATGCTCTGCAAGGTATACAGATGCTCCCTGGCCACCATACTCTCCTGACCTGTCACCAATCGAACATGTGTGGGATGTGATTGGACGCCGTTTGCAGACCCTGCCTCGTTCAGAAGACGAACTGGGGCAAATGGTTGAAAGGGAACTGAGAGCCATCCCTCAGGACGCCATCCGCACTCTTATTGACTCTATCCCTTAACGTGTTTCTTCGTGCATCAATGTCCGCGGTGGTCCTACATCCTACTGAGCCGACGCCGTTCTCGCTCTGTATTCTGACTATCATTCTGAAATAAGGATCACTTATTGCTGCTTGCTGTCTCTGTCTTTTTTCCAAATTTCATCACTTTCTGACCACTCCTTATTTGTGTTGTATTTTCAATGTCGAGCAGTGTATGTAAGATTTATATATATCATTTTCCTAACATCGGTATTTTCCTACAAAATCGGACTTCTCTCTGAAGTAACATACCAATTTTTTTCCATATTTAGATTCCACGACTCAAATTATGCCTAGATATTTAATTTTGTAATTTTTGGTAAGACAATTTTTGGGGAAATTTAAAAATTTATCTTCGCGCATTTTTTTTTCAGCTTGCGCCAAGAATCGCTTCTTGACGAACTTCTTAATTTATAGCAACCTGTTTTCTTTCCTTTTTTTTCGTTGCCCACAAGTGGAAAAATGGTCATGTTCATCGCTTTCAAATACACATTTGGCGTTATTATCGCTTGTAACGAAGATGACAAATTTCAAAACACGCCAATGTGCAAATTTACGTTTATCTCAGAAAATTTTCAAAAAACTCAAATTTTTTGGAAGTGTGCCTAAAAATACATCTACTTTAAGATGATGTTAAAATTTTATAGGTTATAACAAAACTTTTTCCGAAAAGTTTATAAAAATTATGAATTTTAAAAGTAAATAATAGAAAATGAGCGAATTATATTTGGATTAAGTCCAAATTTTGAATACTGGAAGAAGGAATGAAGTAAGTTTAATAGGAAGAAAGATATTAATAAATATATATGAAATTCACTTAACACTGAGGAGCTAAAATTTTGCGAGCTAATACTTTAAAAACTACTCGTACGATTTTGACAACACTTTGCAGTTTGGCATAATTGTAGTCGTAGAATTAAAAAATTGGCATGCCATTTCGGAAAAGTCCGGTTTCCTGTCAAAATTTCTATATTAGAACACTACTACATATAAATCTAATACACATCCTAAGTCGCGCTTTCGAGACCTGAAAAAAGCAAGTTTAATTTTGCCAATCAGCCCAATAGAACGGCACATATCGAACTGCCCCATTTTTAGCCCATAGGGCTATTAATTTCGTTTTGGCATTTTGCGTTCGTTAACTATAAATGTCGGCTCACTTCTCAAATTCTTGCCACCAAATATTATAGCCTTATGTTATATTTAAAGAAATTAAATAATAATGAAGAATATGCATAAATGTATGAATGTTTTTCGCTCTGTGATAAAACAACGGTACCTAGAGCTATCAAATTTTGAATAACGTACGACCTTAATATGGGCATCTGGAAGCCCAAATTCGTAATTTGCAATTTGTTTTATTATCGATTTCAAATTTTGTAAGGCTTTAACGAATTTTGGATTAGCAAACTGAACGATTTTAGAGCGAGCAATGGCAGCACTGTTCAAAAAAAAATTATCCCCAGCGCGCGAGACTGTGTATCGGAAATTCGAAAGATATGCTCCTTTTAAAATAATTTACGATATTGCTGTTGAACTGAATTTTATGGTTGAATTCGAAGAACATGATATTTAACAAATAAAGGTAACACACAAAACGTTGAAAAAAAAAACGCCGCTTTGGGCGTAATGTAAAATCTGAAAGCTTTCAGATTTTTTATTTATTTATTTATTTTTCCTTGCTCAGAATACACCTTTAAGTATTACAAAAAGATGCTCAAAAACAAAGCATAACTACTGTTAAAAAGCAGAATACATGGAGGTTAACCTCCATGGCAGAATAGAACAGCAATATTTGCTATTGCCGTAACTTAACTACAAAAACCATACAGTTACAAATACAGTCAAAATGAAATTCACATGCATCATCCAAAGAGGAAAATAAAATGTAAAACAAAATATAACAAAGTAATAACTTACATTAGCAACTACTCGCAAGATGCAATTTTTTACGGACGTTGCGTATTTGCCAATCTTACCTGAGGATCTGTCAGAACTATTTACAGCTCATTCAAATAGACACTGAAATTATTTACAAAGAGATATTTATAGCAATGTGTATCAACATCAATGATTGAAACCACTTATAACAACATGTATTGGAAAATACGAATTATTATCCAACAAGCAGCAAAAGATTTATGTGAAGTCTTTGCAACATAAACAAAACTTTGATTCTTTGTCTATCATAGTACTAAGTCATGTCAGTATCTTACTACTACTAAGCTATCTAATAATAAATAGTAATTTTGTGTAATGTGCAAAAATAATTTAATTTTCTTTGATTTGTCCCCGTATTTCCTTCTTTATAACAATGTTTTGTTCTTGTCAAATTAACCTTTGCAGCTTTATGCAGCATTGTTTTTTTAACTCCCATAACTTTTAATAACTATAGATTACTTTCGCAATACTAACAATATGAAACTGATGTTAAAATTTCAATTATGTGTTTTACTACTCATAGTTGTACTGGAATGCTACTGTTGCCAGTGGTAACAGTAATTATAATAATCTTTAAAGATTTTAGGACAGAATAGACTTTTTAGATCATAAAACACTAGGAAAAATAATACGAATCCTTTAAATTCGGCATTTTCTATTATTTCATGCAGACTTTTCAAAATTTTTTTTCATATTTCTTGACTTCGGTTCATAACTAGCCACTTCAATTTTTTTTTTTACTTATTTCTTTAATTGGCAACGTTGAGTTTGAAGAAGTTTTTTACAACTCAGCTTAACTCGTTCCTTTTTCGTGCTGTTCTATATCCAGCTGGCGATGTCGAATTACGACGGAAATAGGTAAATACATTTCTGCTAAATATAAGATTTTTTATTGTAATAATTTCTTTGATAAGTTAAATATACTGTTTTGTTGTGCAGAATATTTGGTGATTATATCCGATCACCTAATATATTAATAAATATGTAATATAGTTTGTGTCTCTTTTGTATGTGTCTGGAAACATGGCTGACGGACGTTACCCTTTGTCAGTAGCACGTGTGTTTTCTGCTGATAACTATTTTATGTATAATTTATATATTAAATTTAAGAACATTAGACAGTGCAGTTTTTTCTTTGTGACATTATTTTATATAATATCTTATGGTAATTATTATGTTAGCTTACACATGGAAATGCGTTGTGGCATAATAGGCTTAGTCCGACTTCAATGTATATTAATAGCATTTTATTCTTTTGCTTTCCTAAAAATAATTTGGTATATTCTTCTCGGGCATGAAGTAATGATATTTATCTTGTGTTATTAGAAATGTATCTATAAATTGTTAGAGTATTATTAGATCGTATCGTATTTTCATATGTGTGTTTGATCAGTAGATAATAATCATTAGTTACGGATTGAATTTCATATATTCTTTAGCAGTTCAACTTAAAATTTTTACAGGACAATCCGTCATGCAATATTAAAGCCTGTTACTTTCTTGCTGTTAGTTAAATTAACAGTTAAGTATACACACAGGCAATATTAAATAAAGTTTGCTTTTTGTTTTCAATTATTATTTTTTGAACGCATTGAATGAACTGACATTATTTAAGGATTCCTTCACGTGTTTAAAAAAATGCATTGGATTATAAAATAAACAAAATATTGTACGGTCTTATTTTACACTATATGATATCAAAAGTTAAATAATTTTGTGTAGAGAGAATAATATAGTAGTATAGTAACTTGCATTTTATTTGCTCATTTTTAACAGGTTCTTATATTTTGTAACGTAAATTAAAAAGGTGATATAATATGTTGCCCACCGTGTGGCTGCCAATCGTCAGTCAGCCAATAATAAATTCATGGGATTCTAATATGAGCACTACATATTAAATAATTTTCTTGCATGATCCTTGCTAACTGTTTGTTCATGTAATTTTATATAGTGTTTTTCCTGAAAAGCTGAACAAAAATAAACATTTATTTCATGTTAAAACTTACATTGGAACTTAATTGTATAAATGTATTTATCCTTTAAGATATATTACATATAAAATTATATGTCTGTGTAAACGATAGAATAGTATTTACAGATTCATTACATTGTGGCAATTAGTGTGTTAAACCTCAATAAATTTAGATTGTAGATGTGTGTTTACATTAGCAGAATTTGTCTAAAGAAATTATCTTAGATATACATTTTATTGTGCACTGCAAGTTTTATAAATCTGTTATACTGAACAAATTTTTTTTTTTATGTGTGAGGACGAATTTATTAAAACAAAACATTTAGCTTATTAGCAGTAAATGATTGGAAAGCATCGATTCATATTTAAGAAAAAGGAAGATAAAATTCAAAATTTTGACCTACTGAAACATGAGCAATAGTATAGTAAAAAAAACAAAAAGTGGTTAAACAATTTTAACTACGTAATTTATATTTTTATAATAAACAGTAGAAACTCGCATTTGTTTATATCTACACTAAAATGTAACAATACAATGGAGATGAAATTCAAAATGGCGAACTCATTTCAACCACATGCGTAACCACATATAATGGACACATACCTCCATTCACACAAATCTGTCGCATCTTTCCTTTCAACTAAATTCATACTATTTTTAACTTAGGGCATCCGTACATATTTTAATCAAACCATAATCCATGCACCATTCTATCGCACATCTTTCGCCCTTATCTTGCAACCGGATTAAATAAGTTAAATCCACACGACGCCAGCCATTTTGCTCACACAGTCTACTAGAAGCACAGTGAAATGACGAAGATTCAATACTATACACGCTTTATGACGCTAAGAGGTCACCTGATTTGGTGCGATTTTGGTGACTTGCCTGTAATCTGCAGTCTAGCCCAATTATTTTTTAAAAAGTGCTTGCACCACAATAAGAAAAGTTAGCATTAAAAATTTCATATCTTTTCATTATTAATTTTAATGTTATTTTAATTATTAATTTTATTTGCATCATATTTAAAAGTACTTTGATAAGTGAGTTTTCTTCCCTTTCTTGGGAATTTTTCGGTGAAAAAATATAAGAAAATTAGTATACTGTAATTATTTTTTGATAAATCAAATTTATAGGGAAAATAGTTATCTAAGCTTCTGTAAATATTCTGAGTGTCCCCCTCTAGTGACATGGCAAATGTCTAGGCAGTATTACAGTTCCTGCCACACTAGTGCTGGAAAATCCTTTGTTAATAATTTCAGTGTCTCCAGTTACCTGCTGCTTCAGTTGCTGTAAGTCCTGAGGAAATTGAGGCATAAACACTTTGTCTTTAACAAAATGCCATAGGAAAATATCACAAAGGATTAGATATGGGAATCTCAGTAGCCAGCAAAGCAATGGTGTATTGTTTGACCCAACATGGGCAATCCAGCAGTGGGATAGACTATATATTATTGAGGTATTGATGTACATTTTTATGCCAATATAATGGAACACTGTTTTGCTATAGAGTGAAGTCGAGAACCATTTCCTCCGGCTGAGGAAACAACTATTTCCGATACCGTATCCTTATAAATGCACTTCTCAGTTGTTTTTTCCACTAAAAAGAGAACAGAGTACACAGCTGTTGGAAATGGTGCAGAAAAGTTTAACCTTTGGAGAATCATGCTCATGTTTCATTAATGACGTTATAAGTAAATTCATCCGTAAACAGAAGTTGTTTCTGATGCCATCTGCATCCAGCTTATCTTGCAAATTCTTCCAAAAAGCTTTATGCACTGGTTTGTCGAAAGGTTTTAATGCTTGCACCAGCTGAAAGGTGTATGGCCAGAATTAAAGAGCAATGATTCTCAACCACTGTGCTGCCAAATTTTAGAAATGTATATAATAAAAATTATAATGGGTTTAATCCTATTATACTGTATGCATAAGAATTGGTGAAATTTGGTTTTTAAAACATTAATACGCACGCCAGTTGTTTTATCAAAGCTAATTTCGGTGATCTGTAGGCGATCGTACTTCGGAGCATTTTCGTGCATGTTCAGTATATAATTTAAATTGAGAAGTTCTTTTAATTGGTGCAGATGGGAGATTAGCTTACTTGTCAGACATTTTTGTTATTTTTAATTACATAAATTCAAGTATGAAACGGCCGAAAAAAAATGTATTAAACTCAACAAACTGGTGAGATTTCAAAAAACTAATTTTATGGAAGAATAAAGCTCAGGAAGGCAAGTTGGAAAATGAGTCAGTCTCAAAAGATTTTAATAAATTATTCATGAAATTGTTATTGACCATTTGACAACATTAGAAAAGAGAATTACTCACCATTTCTCTAATTTAGATACAAAAAAAAATTTGGCTTTGTAATCCATTTCTGATAACGAATACTTCTGTATTTGAATTAATTTCACTTTCTAATAATCAAGATTTAATTTAAAAATATTTGGAAGAATTGATTAATTCATTTTGGATTAACATCAGATGCGATTATCCCATGATGGCTAAAAAGGCTTTAAAAATGCTATTGCAATTTTCTACATTTTATTTTGTGTGAACTCGGATTTTCAGTATTAAATGAATAAAAGATCGAGACTGTTAAATGTGGAAGATGATACTAGAATAGCATTTTCATTTTTACATGCAAATATAAATGAAATTATCAAAAAACATCAAGCTCATATTTCTCATTAAAAGTATTATTTTAACTTCTAATTAATCCCTTAATAAATGTACTGCTGTTTTTGTAATACATCTTTTATATTACATTCTAAATTATTATAAACTCTTTTACACGATGTATTGTAAGTAAATAAACAACTTTTAAATTTATCTTTTTCTTTGTGTGTCACAACAAAAAAAAAGCTGAGAATCACTGTTATAGAGGTTTCCATAACATACATCACCGGCAGATTAAGTTCAGAACTCACAAAGTATCTTAATTTTGTGGGACTTCATAAAACATTTCAGGGTTCAAATGCGCTTTAGCCCACTGCTTGGCGGCAATTGTTTTTGAATGAGCAATAAACGCGCCAACATGGGTAACTCCATATATCCACGAACATGGCTGACTGGGTATTTTGAAGCTACACATGTAGTTTAGCAATAAACGCGCCAACATGGGTAACTCCGTATATCCGCGAACATGGCTGACTGGGTATTTTGAAGCTACGGAAACATGTAGTTTTCGCGCATGCGTATTTCCTATTTTATAAAGAACGGTTTTATTGGTAATGTGAGATGACGTAGCGGTTTATTCGAAATTCTTACGTGTTAATTTGAGTAGTTATTTCAGTTCTCGTTTTATTCTTTGAATGCGGTGTTTTTCTATTGAGTGTTTGCTATTTTCGTACGTATATTTCGCTAAATACCGAGTCGGTATGGATTTAGCTGTGATGCTGAGAGAGGTGAGTGACTGTACATGTACATTTATTACTTTATTGGAAATGCAAGTTGCTTAATTTTTATATTTTGTTGCCTTTTATTGAAATAATTTGACTCAGCTGAAGAACAGAACGCTGGTATCGTTTGCAATTTATTTTTTTATTTTGTTGATTTGTGCACATTGCCTACATTGTGCAATTCGCTGATGTTTTTTTTTTAAAAACGGAACGCTGTGCACATGGCATTTTCTTGTAATTGATTTTCTTAATTTTAGCTTATTTTGATTTGGGTACGTTGCCTACATTGTGCAATTCGCTGAATTTTTTTTTTAAACTTTAAAAGGAACGCTGTGCACATGGCATTTTCTTGTAATTTATTTTCGTTATTTTAGCTAATTTTGTTCATTTGTGCACGTTGCGTACATTGTGCAATTCTCAGATTTTTTTTAAGTTAAAACGGAGCCCTTTTAAAAAAAAATTCCTTCTTTCTTGGATGCCATTTTTGTTACGTTTTCGCGGAGCGTGTCGGGAAGGTTATGTAACGGCATAAAATGTAAATAATTAATTTAAACCTGACAAATATTTTAAGGATCGTAATGTTCATTTTGCGTATTATTTTATTATCTTTTTGTGGCAACAGTTTCCATACTAATTTATGCTTTAGAATTCTATGTTTTGTTTACAATAGGTTTTCGCGGAGCGTGTCGGGAAGGTTGCAATTAATTGCAAAGACGTTTCGCAGAAACGCGCCAAATTGCCGATTTTCAAAACATCGCCAAGCAGTGGGCTAAAGCGCATTTTCACCCATTTCAGAAAAAATTTTTCAACCACTTCGGCTTTGTCTGTTGTCCTAAGCAGATTTTCTTACACAAGCAGCCCATGCCCTGAAACTGTTTTACCCACTCTTTGATATTGTGACCATGTGGTAGTTCTTTACCAAATTTCGTGCAAAAATGTCTTTGATGGTGTCCTGGCATCTTCCAAAACGCAGTATGCTTTCTACTGCATGGATGGCATAATTTTGATTAACAGTGGCCCAAGATCTCTGGAAACCGTTATATGTATTTTCAGAATTAATTTGTTTCTGCTTAATAAGTCATTTGCACTGTGCTACTCTTTTTGTCCCATTCAATATGAAACACTCTGGATTTCATATCTGAATTGAATTAAAAATAATTAATTTGAACCATGCATTATAAAGTGAGTTCCTTTCAAATGGTGTTGCTACACAGCATGGTTTTGAAGATCTCAAGGTTGGCAGCTGCTGCATGTGAGTTGCGATGAATTGCAGCTATATGCAGATGTAAAACGTTTTGAGAAATACCAATTTATAATGTGGTTAAGTAATGTTCATAACTGATTAAGAATCAGTGTGCTGTTCATTCTGAGGAGTATTCTGAAAATACAATTGTAATGTGCATAGGTGTTGCATGTAGGAAGTCTTTTAGTGGCATCATCAAATGCCATTTTGCAAGTGTTTGGAATTATGTAGGTTTTGCAGTTATTTATATTCAGATTTATGAAATGTCTTTGAATAATTAAAGAAAGTGAATCTTAATTGCATCTGCAAGCCTTATACAGAAATTAAAATGTACATGGTATACTTTTAACTTTCTGGAAATTTGGAAAATATTGTTATATTTCACAGAAATGGTCCAGATTATGAGCGCAATGGTGAAAGAGACCGTGATTATGATGGCCCACCAGGAATGGAAACAAATGGAATTATTGAAGTGAGTGAAATTTTTTTCCTTCATGTAATTTTTTTAAAAAAAATTTAAAAAACATTATCAGCATTTTTGAGCATCATAATTGAGAAATTAAAATTTTACTTTTGATATGTTTTATGCTTTTAAAAGCAAAGGTAGATAATTTTCACAAGCTGTGTAAAGACTGAAAACAAGATTCCTGCATGCCACATTCAAACATTTGCTAGGTAAAGAGTCCTTTTGTGTTCAGTAGCAGTGCTTTGGATGATGTTGGCAAGAATCAGGTTTTCAACCATTGAATGATTTGGGTGGACCAGAGCTAATGCTATGCATTTTGTTGTCCTAAATTCTGTTGCCTCTAGCCTCTCTACTGCTATTAGAAATTAACTAAGCAAATGTAATTTCCTGAAAGAACTGTCAAGCTGACTAAAATAAGTATAGTTGGTACAACTAAAGGCATATCACACATATTTGTTTCTTTACCATGCCGTTGGCTTGATACTACATAAAACAGAATGGTCAGGAACAGCTACAAGGAACATTTTCTAATTTGACAACAGAAATGTATAAAACCCATTATAGAACTTGCTTATTTTTTCATATTTGTGTATTTACTATGTGTGGTAATTAGTTTTTATCAATTCTCCCAGTTTTGTTGAATTTGTCAATTTTAATGCTAAGATGAAATCACAAATAATTTGCACTTTTGTAACTATTCCCCTCGACCATTTTATTGTAATTCATATGAAGCAATCTTTGGTTTGCGTGAGACTTGAAGTAATGAAGTGTGATAATGATGAAAGGAATGCAAGAAAGATCCAACAAACCACTGTTGTATTCAGGGCTATGGAGTTAGGCAGATTTTTGGGGTAAAATGAGTCGGAGCTGGAGTCACTAAAAACATGTCGACTCCGACTCCAGTTTTTGTTGGACAGTTTGAATTTGAAATAAAATTAAAGTGACTTAGAAAAAAATTTAATGAAAACTGATTTATTTAGTTACTTCATTTAGTTAAAAATTTCATTGGAAAATTTAGGTAAGCAACGGTAGCAGCAAGAACTCCAAAATTGATGCCATTCTTAGGAAGTGAGCAGGAAAGGGAGCAATTATTGATCAAACAATATGATGGGGAAGTACATATTTGATGATACAAAGGTTGTTAGAATTAAAAACGTTTTTTAGAAGATGTAGATAACCCTAATATTTCACTAACAGAAAGACTTTAATGATTTTGTGGAATTGGAAACTACTCTTTCTACACCGTAGATAATTCACAAAAAAACTACAATCTTTAGAATTAACAGGGGGCGAGAATGCAAGAATGTAATGTTTGTTCTTTCTGAAATGGAGGGCAGAAGGAAACATTTCCTCAGTGAAGGAAAGAGAAACTAATTTGCTAGACAATGAGATCTTGCTGTGTTCAATATATGTAGATCCAAAACATATAGCACAGAATTTTGTTGGATGAGGAACAAAACTTTCATGAAGAATGAAATTATTATCGGAAAAATTAAGAGTATTCAAATCGGGAGTCAGACTGCAGACATCACAACTGAGTCTCTATCATCCTCTTCCAGTGATAAATTTGATTTTAAGAAATATTTGGATACTATTGAAAAGGCTGAGGCAAAGCTAATGAAAATAAAGAACCAAGAGCCTTTAGATATAAAAATGAAAAAATACAAACAATATTTCTACACAGCCTTTGAAGAAATAGAGAAGTATAATTGCTCTTGCAGTTACACCTCTTTTAGAATGTGTAAAAAATCTATCCTGAAAAGTTAAAAGAAGTAGCACTAGCTGTAACAGCTCTTCTTCCTACTCAAATTAGTGTGAAAACATTCTTCTCAGCTCTGAAGTTTATCAAATTGGATCTACGGTTCTCTAACAAAGATCTTGCTGTAGCTCTGTTGTTTCTTAGAAATTACTAATGCCAGTTTTCCCATTTCATAACAAATGATAATTAATATAAATAATTTGCTATGTTGTCAATTTTTTCCTATAGCATCTATTACTTATTTCATATTTAAAAAAATAAGCTGTAACACATGTATATGCTTACATATATATGAGGGAGTCTGTTTAAAATTCCAGTAGTCCGAGTCGGTCATTTAACCCTACTGACTCAACAGCCGTGTTTGTATTTGGACAACTTTTCCCGTATTGTACGAATGAATAATGTGTAGTCGTTTCATTTGGACTTAAATTAATTTCATGGGATGGTTATTTGTCAAGTCTTTTTTGTTGAAATAGGCTACTTTATCTGTTGACAAATCTCCAGTAATGGAATTCATTGCAGGATAGAATTCATCCAGAATAGAAACTTGAAACATCTTATCCTGAAACAAGCACAGAAAGTGTTAAGTGCTATGGCTTTATCTGAAAAGTACTGTTTAATTTTGCTAAAGCAGTATATTTATTTTTCACCTTTACTTCACTAGGTGGAAGGATTGTTCAGCTGTGTTATAAATAGGCCGACTTCAATGAAAGTATAAGTAGCAGCTGATGTAATACCTTGCTGTAGTTAATCAACCAATCCAGTTTATGTATTTCTTTCAGTTTTTGTTATGCTGTAAATTTTTGTTGTTACTTCTGATTATTAAATTCATAAGTATCATAATGCAGTACTTTTTAAAAGTATTGTGTTATGATACTTACAAATGCTATAATATATTAAAATATGTTTATATATATATATTAAAATTAGTTTTTTCTGTTATAAACTGAAAAAAAATTTTACTCTTATTTCAGAGCAATTGGGAAGAGGTTATTGATAATTTTGATAATATGCAATTACATGAGCCACTTCTGCGTGGCATCTATGCTTATGGTTTTGAGAAGCCATCAGCTATTCAGCAGAGAGCAATTATGCCATGTGTAAGAGGTATGATCATGTTCTCTTTTCTTTTAATATTAATAGCTGTGTTTCAGAACTTAAAAGTAATACAAACACATACGAGAGTCATTAGTAACTGATTTACATACCTTAACATTTGGTTGTTAAATAATCTCATTGATGATTTTGAAGAAACCAGTGTTGGCATCTTAATTGTAAGCTATTCTTTTGTGTATGTGCTGTTTCATTTTGGTTTTTCATGTCTGTTGGTTTCAACTTAGTAGCTAATTTTAAATGAGATTTCTTTTTTAAGTGTCTGCTAGGAAGAACACGTCATGTGTATCTGGAATGAGAGGGGTGTATTTATGTTTTTGTCAACGGAATGCCATTTACTGCCAAACATTAAAAATTGCTGCAATAACTAATTAATGCCTTGTATAAAGGTGTTAATTAGGCAGGTGTTCTTATACCTTACTGCATGTTATATTTCATAAGCGATTAAATTTTCTGGGCCGCTGTAATAAGGAAGTCCCCAATGTATTCTGGTAATTAAAGTATAATAACATATAAAATGTAATTGATACTTAAAAATTATTAATAGAAGTTTGTACAAAAGGATCAGTTAACACAAATTGCAATGTGATTATTTGTAAAATATTGAAATTAAAAAAACAAATTAATGGCATATGGTCACCTTGCATATCTCACATCTTGATTTGATAGGTTTTTAATAAAGTGTTGATCAAGTCTTGTGGAGTTGTGCACACATCTCTTCTAAAAGTGCACTTTTCAGCTCCTGGAGGGTCTGTGAAGGAAATCTCCACCCTAAGGTGTCCTACACATGCTCAGTCACACAAGTAAGGTATAGCCAATCCATTTGAGTGATATCTGTTTGCAAGTGTTTGACACCATATATGTTCGATGAAGCTGAGCATTGTCTTCCATTAGCAAAAATTCTGTGCCAACAATGCCTCTAAACAGCCTTAACTTGGGGTTTCATTACCTTTTCATTACCATTTCATTACCTGTTATTATATCTCTGAGTGGTAACAGAACCTCGAAAGATAGGCAGCTCGCTGTGGTCATTTGTCATGATTCCTCCCCCAAACCATTAAACTGTAGTCGTGGCAACGAGATATTTCATGGAAAGGAAAGGCAAGTTTTGTGTTCCTTCCTCTCTCCAGATCAAGACGCATCTAGAATCTTTGTTCCACTTATATCTGGACTTAGTAAACAATACTAAGGCCCAGTCATCTTAGATTGAACATGACGACAGCAGAAGTTTAAATGGTCCCCTCTAGAAGTTGGAGTGAGTAAGACACAAAGCATTGGTTGTCTTGCATACAGTACGACCTCGTTAAGCCTTTTGCTGCAGAACAGCTAACTCCAAGTTCCTGTGGTGGCCTGAAGGTTAAAACCAAATCTCTTGTAGTCGCTGTGCGATTTCTTCAAGCCGATTATGACAGAAAACTGTCTTCTGGTTCAGTTGGTTTTCTTGGTAGCCCTTGATTGGGTTGTCTATCAACTGATGCAGTGCTTAAAAAATAGGCTTCAAACTCTTGATATGAGACTTTGAGGGATATTTAAACCTTGGGTGACTTTCATTTATGTTTGACCTCCCTTGATTCTACTAATTATTCACCGCTTTTGACCCTCGCTTAAATGATTGATGCCTTTGAGCCATAACTGCTGAGTATTGATCACTCGTAGAAACCATATTCTTTTTAAACAACACTACAGTCCAGAATTCCAACATGCGTCCACTGCAGATCACATTGTTAATCACTGAATTTGCATATTTCAATTTTGTCTTCAATTGTATTTAATTAAATAATTTACATAATTGGGCATTGGTTGTGACATTAACTTTAGTAAGCAATTTTTCTCATCAGTTTTGATGACCAGCCGATTAGTACCCCTGTAATAGAAAAATATTGTCATGTTTAAGTACTGCAATGATTTTATTATCATTAAATTATGTTACGCTTTATGCAGAGGGATATAACTTTTTTGGGGGGAAGGTAGGGGATGCATCCTGATAGTTTTACCCAGCTTAAGACCTTGACAGGGTAGCTGTAAGAGAGTTTTCGTAGTTTCTCTCTGTGTACCGATAGCCCTCAGAAAAGTCTCCGCAAAAGCAGATCTGTTAATTCTGCAATTCTGTCTTCACAAATTTAAATTTCTGTGTAGAATTACGATGAAAGCTCTTTGAGTGAGTGATGATTTCTAAAATGTCTGTATTTGTTTCTGTTTGCTTTAATGCATGCTCCAATTCACTTGTTATCCTTGATAGGATAATTGATAAGATAATTTTTTTTGTTCATTCATTGTACAAAACGTATCAGTAGATGTATTGTACGGTCTTGAATTGATTATTTAGAACATTTATGCATTTGAAATTTTTATTTTTTATTAATGGGCATTTCGAATGGAATAACAACATTTCTTCAAAATCTTGCTGACCATTAAATGTTGTTCTGTCGAATATAAGCATAACTCATTTCTTTTAGGATTCATTAGTTTGAATGGATATGCTTAATTTTTCTGTCACTTAAACATATTATCCTGCTTGCTGGTGATACAGTGCGAAACGTGATTTTGGTACATGAATTTGCAATTAATTGTGAATGTTGCATAAAATGGGCTATTTATGTGACATGCACTCAAAATATCAGGAAACTAGCTTTGTACAGTTTAATAGCACAAAGAAGCAAGAATTTAATCATTGGTTGAAGTCCTGTTGGAACTCAACATTGTCAAAGCATTTTTATGGTGGTGAATGCAGTAGAAGGGTTGTGCTTGGTCAAAAGAGGAGAGTTGATATTCATAACAGATTTTCCTGTGCTTATCAACAATGATTTTCCATTTTTATGGCAAGCTCTCCCTCCCAATACAATTAATGAGTGTTTTGTGTTTTTTATGAAGTTAGTAGGTATGTATGTGCATATAGATAGATGTTCATGAGTACTGTGGGGAAGGAAGTATTAAATAGCCTAGTACAGTTTTAATTTTGTGACTTTTCATTTCTTTGAGAAATAAAACAGCACTTATTTAAGTTTGTATTTTCAAAATGTAACAAAAAATAAACATGTCGCTGAATCTTAGCTTTGGTATGATTGTCGGAGATAAGTACCCCTAAGTATGATTTGGTTATTATTTAATATCTAAATCTCAGAATAGAAAAGATTAATTTTTTTATTCTTAGAAACTTTTTTTATATATATATTTATATAAACTGTTTTTATATATTTATATAAGTTTTTTCAATTTCAGGTCTTGATGTTATTGCTCAAGCCCAGTCTGGTACTGGAAAAACAGCAACTTTCTCCATAGCTATTTTACAACAAATAGATACTGAATTACGAGAGTGTCAAGCTTTAATTCTTGCTCCAACTAGAGAACTGGCTCAACAGGTTTATTTTTAAATTTATTTTTTTAATCTAAAGCTAAGTGCGTGTTTATATGTATGAATATAAATTACATATATATATATGTGTGTGTGTGTGTGTGTGTGTGTCTTGGGCATTTTGCAAATAATCTTTTTACATTTTTTTTTTTTTTTTTTTTTTTTTTTTTTGTATTTAAAAAAATAGTTCTTTGAAAGTGTTTTCATTATATGAATTTTTATGTCTTACTGTTGCTGGAAAAAGCAGGCCTCATAAAAATAATCTGATGAAAAAAACTGTGTTTTTGTTTTGAATAATTTGTTTATTTAACAAGAGCAAAGATCTTCCTGTTATATTACTCTATGTGAGATTATAACAGTTCTTTACAATGTATGATTTTAAGTTTTGTGACTTCGAATTTATAAAACTAGTAGACTTTTCATAGTTTTTAGTTAAAATATGTTTCAAGTTTTGGATTATTTTTAGTCTTTTCATTTTTTTTTTTTTGGTACTTTTCTTGAAGGATCCTTTTGGAATGGGTACTACTCTTTCAGATATTCTATATCATGAGAAAGTTACATCAAAATAATGAAATTACATGTAAAATTTTGTAAAAAGCTGATGTAAATGTGCCCAATTTTTTTTCTCCCAGTTTTTAACCATATTTTTGCCAACCTCCTTTACAAGATATATCTCCTGACTTTCTCTTATACCCTAAAATTTCTTGTGATTTATATGTTAAGTTAGCATATTTTATTGTTTGAACCCAAGATGATTTCTGGTGTCTGAAATCATTTGATTTTTCTCTTAGATTACCTATTTAAAAAATGCCATTTCATCAATGGCAAGCTACTGCTATGTGTGTGCGAGTAGATGTATCTGAAAATGTATTTCAATTCTCCAGTGATCATCAAGTGCAGCTGCAGATCATCTGGTGTACATCAGCCATTGAGTGCAGAGCAAGGTTGAGGCTGTTCTTTGCATTTCTGTTGTTGCTAAACATTGTGAGTTATATGTGCTTTGAGTAGTTAATTAATGGATGGGTTGGAAAAGAGTGGAATTTAATTGGGCTACTGAAAGGTGTGATGGTATTTTAGATTGAATTAATTTCTAATTTTGGCTTTTTTGTAATTCTGGTTCTCTAGAATTAATTTCTAAAGTAATTTTGGCTTTTTTTTAATTCTGGTTCTCTATAGCAGTCAAATGTTCGAGAGGATATTCAGTGTTACGCAAAAAAAATGACTAAATTTAAATTCATTATTAATCACAACACACTTGAATAATTTCAAGTAAGAACTGTCTGGGCAATAAATATGAATTAAATTGTGCTGCTTCGAGTAAAGGTTGTAAAATTTGTCACCATTGTTGACAATTAAAATGAAAACAGGTTCAAGTATTTTTCTAAAATATTTTTTTATATACGAGTATTTTTGTAAAATTTTTTTATTTTTATCATTTTTCTATAAAATGATAAAAGTAATTTTTTACATAGTATCTGCTCTTTCAGGTACTTTTTAAAAAGAACATTTCTGCATATTTTTGTTGTTTAAATATTATCTTTGTTCCTCAGAAAATATTAATTTGTTGGTTTGACTGGTTTGCTGTTGTTATATGTTTCAGTTGTTATATGTTTCAGTTTTGTCATTTTATGTGAAATTATCTGGCTATGTTCTTAGTCTTTCTTTTTGCAGAGGCTCGGTTTCATGTTTTCTTTTTGTTTTCTTTTGTTTTACTGTAGACATCTTTAGATGTTAATTTCTTTTCCATATTATTTTACTGCCATTTAATCAAACATTGGAAAATTACTCAGTGTGGAGGCTGTGTGTCAATCTACAGATTATCAGGAATCGTGTGGATGACAAAATGGAAGTTTTATCTGCGAAGAATAAAACTTTTTAAAAAATTAAAAATAAAGCAAATTGAAATATTCATACTAAATTTGGCATTATTAATCTTTATTGCAATGTTGTTATGTTAAGTTATAGATTAACAAACACACTTTTATTGTTTATATATATGTGTGTGATTAAGTTTTACATATTTTTCCAAGTTAAGTGTACATATGTATTATAAATTCAGATGTTTAATTTTAAAAAACTTCCTTTTTAGATTCAAAAAGTAGTTATTGCATTAGGTGACTACATGGGAGCACAGTGTCATGCTTGCATTGGCGGAACTAATGTCAGAGAAGACATACGGAAACTTGAAATGGGTGTTCATGTAGTTGTTGGTACTCCAGGAAGAGTATATGATATGATTAACAGAAAAGCTCTAAGTATATATTTTTTGTGAAAACTTTTTTGTTTGATTTTTAATACTATACATTATAAAACTTTTCTAACTTACGTTTTTTTTTTTTAGGAACTGATCATATACGGATATTTGTTTTAGATGAAGCTGATGAAATGTTGTCTAGAGGTTTTAAGGATCAAATTTATGATGTATTTAAGACACTTAACTCTAGTACTCAGGTAACTACTTCTCAATGTTTGCCTAACCCTCATAAAAGGAATTTAAGATGCTTTGTAACATAGCTATAGAAATACTTTTCTATTAGTAAGGGGCAACTTGGCTCTAAACGCAGATGATTGTGGGAAATCTTAACTAGAGATAAGTATGGCAACACTAATAATTCAGAGCTTAATGAAAGGAATAGCTGTTAAATTTTACAAAATACTAAAATTCACAGATAAGACTTCATGTAATTATTTCAGTCAGCAGTTATACATTCCTTTTTGTAATTTGCAGAATTGGTAACAGTGTGAGTTCTTGACATAAAAAGTAAAATAAAACAAAAGTGTAAACGAAAAAAAACCTGAAAGGTTTCAGATTTAAAATTATGTTCAAAAGCAAGTTAGTTCAAAAGCAAAATCGCAAAATAATTTTAAATTGATCATATTTTTAGATTTCCCGATACAGTCTCACATGCTGGAGATTAAAAACACTTTTTCTGTACAATGTTGGCCTTGCTTGCTTTGAATTCCTTCAGTTTGCTAATCAAAAATATGAAATCGATAATAAAAACAAATTTGGCTTCCAGATGCCCATATTCACAGTAGGATTACGTCATTCAAAATTCGATGGCGCTAGGTACAGTCGTTTTATCACAATGCGAGAAACATACATATATTTATGCACCTTCATCATTATTTAATTTCTTTAAATATAATGCAGGGTTGCAATATTTGGTGGCAACAGTTTGAAGAGTGACCTGGCATTTAATGTTTCCGACGCAAAATGCCAAAACGAAAACAATAGTCCTTCAGGGACCAAACCCCGTTGGACTAATAATAATAATAAAAGAATATGCACATTATTTCAAATTCCATGCAATCTCTGTAAGCAATTGTATCTGTGATGTCATCATTTGGCAATTGTGAAATCATGTAATCCATGTTGTATCTTTTAAATCACGGGATCCGAGAAAGTAGCTAAACTTATTAAAGGAATATAACTGTATAGATGTTCTTTTTCCCCACTTATTTGTAGTAATGTTAGGTAGCTGCTCGTAAAGTGGAATAAAAAGGTTACTGTATTCGGTGCACAATTACAGTTGCTGTCCTTTTAACTGAAAAGTACAAAATGTCCAGCCACGGTAGAATTTCTTCTCCAGAAAGCAGGTTTAGGCCAAAAAATGGCAAGGGAAAGCAGGATTGCCATATTTGGTGAAAAAATTGGTAATATCCCATAGATTGGAAAACCTTTTAGAATGAATTTTTACTGGTTTGGACCAAAAAGTTCTTTAAAGGCAACCCAAAACTATATAAACCCTGCCTGTCTGCACGTGAGTTAGTCCCTCGTCAAGTTTTATCATGAGTGCGTTGAACTCCGAGTGTGACTGAACTGAGTCAGGAGCTGAACTCTAGTGCTAATTATCGAGTGCATTGCGAGTTGTAGTGTGGAGAGTCTCGAGAGTATGTTGAGTTCCGAGAGCAACTGAACCGAGTTGGGAGCTAGCTTTGAGGTGAAGCTGGCTCCGACGTTATAGCCTAAAGGCTGTGTTTTGCTCTTTTTGTCGTAGTTCTTCAACGGCTGTAAACATGTTTTTGTAGCTGTCCTAAGTAATACTTGCTTATAAAGTTGTGTTTTGATACTTCAAGTGTTGTCCTCGTTAATCACTCGAAATCCACGAATTTGTAAGAAAGAAAAGCAAAATCCCTATCTTTATAGTATGTTAATATGATATTGTTGGAGAAAAGCTATATTGTGTGCACTTATCAGAGTTTGAAACTGGTACCAGTATCTTATATTTATGAAGGGTGCTAACTGAAGACAGATCCAGTTCAAGTGATAATGGTATGAGTATGCAGTCAGTTAATGTACTGAAGTAAAGCTGAGTTTAAAAGTGCACCATTAATGAACTTGAATTTATTACAATGACAACAGAAGGGAGGTGCATTGACTCACTTCATCTAATTCCCAGGGATATATAATAGACTTCAGGAACTGCATTCAGTGTGCTGATGAAAATTCTCAGGCTGTAACATCAGTGTCTTTACACAAAGCTAAAGTCACTGTTGGCGTGGCATCGCAAGCACACCTCTCGATCCGTACTTGATTTGTTCTCATTTCATATTTCTACAGACTACATATTTCTCATTTCATAAGTGCTTGGTACACAACATTGTTTCAGAATTATTAATTCCAAAATCGCAGCAGGGAAATGCCATTAATTAATTACATTGTACAGGTGAAAGATGATGCTTCTTCACACGTCGCCATATGTTTAGCAAGTGTTGCGACAGCATTTTGGAGATAGTCATCTTCTCTTACTATAGACTTTGTGGCCATCGTAAAATTTGTAGTTATACAGATTTGTCCTGTGATGTTACATTTTTCATTGTTGTCAATAGTTTGCTGCATGCAGTGCATTAACAGTGAAGATGGGAATTTGGAAACCTGTAATTCCAGTAAAGTTTTTTCCCCCTCTTGTGTTGTCATTAGCGCTTTACAGTGCTGTTTGCAAATGTTTTACGCCATCAATTTTGATAGTATGTGTATTGTTCCAGTGCCATTTATAGTTTTTTAGTGTATGTACTAAGCAATTTAAGCCAGAAAAAGGTGTGTTGCCATTCAAAAATATCAGAATTATTTCAGTGTAATTGTAACAGTGGGAGTTCTGTTGCTTTTAATCATCACAGTCTTGAGTGCATGCCTTAAAAATATTCTGAAATTTCATTTTGGTTGTTTGAGCTTAATAGCAGCTAGGAATTCATATATTAGGGAATTTTTTATGACCATCTTGTATGTTAGAGCTGAGAGTTTATTATATTGTAGACCATTTTAGTGTTATTTTAATTAAATATTTTGTATGTCGAGCAGATTGTGACTTCTCAACTTGCAAAAATTATATGTTGACCAAACTTCTGTAAGTAAAGGGAAACTGTTCAGGGTCAGATGAAAGTTTATTTGAATCCAGAGATGAGAGACAGGAATATATGTTCCCATTTTGTTCAAATTCTCAGTTTGTGATTTCATTGTTTCTTTATATATTGACATTGTGTTTGATTGATTATAGCGAGAGGATTTAAGTGCTGTCTAGTTGCACATCATTTATGGAATGAATTTGATACATAATCATAAAGCTTAGCATTTAATTGCTGAAAATCACTATTGTCCCATGAAATTTTGGTGCTTTCATTTCTTTGTAACTTACTGAACATACCACTCAAACAATTACATTATAAATACAAAGTTCATACAGTCCTTCAGAGTACTAAAAATCCTTAGGTTTTTTAGAAATTATATTTGGTCCTTAATAAGACCTTTCAGCCAAAGTTGGCAGAAGGTTCTTTCAGGTAACTTTCAGATGATTACTTCTGAAAGTTCTGTCTGTTTTTATGACTGCCATTTTCAGTGTGAATTAGCATTTTTAAGGAATAGTTTTTGTGGTTCACAAATATGTATAAATGGTGTGATACCCTAGTTTTCTAGACAAGAAATTAAGCATAAGCACTTCAAATTTTTTTTTCTTTTTGCTAATAAAGAGCTCATAAACTACTAATCCCTTTTTGGGATTTAAAATAATGATAATAAATAAAACTTTTTTTTTTGTTGTTGTCATGTTGTAAAGTGGTATTACTTTCCATTCTGGCGACTTATTAGGATATTTTGGATCTGAAAAATAAACAAATGCTATGAAGCACTTCCTAGCAAAAGTAGCTTGAATTTTCCCCCCCTTTTCATTTGAGTTATTTGATTGGACAGTTCG
Organism: Stegodyphus mimosarum; assembly: GCA_000611955.2. Lineage (NCBI taxonomy): Eukaryota > Metazoa > Arthropoda > Arachnida > Araneae > Eresidae > Stegodyphus > Stegodyphus mimosarum. The sequence goes on along the minus strand of KK119250.1, from coordinate 153,070 downwards.
GCAACATTCTTTTCAGGGCAGATGCATATTTTAGATGGAAAGTATATGGGACAAGACTTGACAATGATTTTTTATGCCAAGTTATTTATTGTACAAAATTATTATTATATGGTGAATCTGAAAAGCCAAAAAAAAAAATGCATGTAACAGCAGTTGTAATTAACTTTTGTATTTTTTTTAAAGTTACTGTTACATATTTTGGGAGATGTAACACTACTAATTGCTCTTTGTGTATGATTCTTCAGTTTTTTCCCTATTTTATGATATAATCAATTTTTACATCTCAAATTGGATGTAACAAACCATCAGTAGTGTTTCACTCCCTTAAGTTCATTATGGGTTCGACTGGTTTGTTTCCACAAGTAAACCTAAAATATTTTCTCTTGTTTTTAGTTTCACTTCAGACATGTTTACCAATTAATTCTTCAATATAAAATTTAGAATATTCAAATCCATGTGGGTGAGAAATGGTAAAATGTTGCCATATCTATCTCAATTGGACTGATAAATTTCGAAGTTAATTTGGCAAACCAAGTGCCGTGTTGTGAACTGGCCTCTTAATTTGAGTGATAATTTGTATTTTACTTAACTGTTTGTTAAATTAATAATACTGATAACAGGGAATATTAAAACTTACTTATTTCTGTTTCTTTGCAACATCGTTTAATATAGATCTTTCCCAACATAGGACTTCAGTTAAGAGCGTTTATTTTTTAAAATTTATTGAATGACTGCAGTGCATTAACAATTCTGTAGATAATAATTTGGGGGAGGGCACAGATTAAGACTTTTCACAGATTTAAGCTATAGTGCAGAATGATGCAAGTTACGAACTAGGGCTGTCTGACATGATAATGCTGTAAAGTTCCATTCTGACTGCAATAATATTTCTGTTGCAAATTTTTAACATAAAATGGAAATAGTTTAGAATTGATTAATTTGAATGCTCCATGTGAAAGGAAAAAATTATGTTTAAAACCATAATTTTCAACTTTTGCATAAAGGGTTAATGCAAAAACATGACTGAGATTTGCACATTTCAAACAGCTTTGAGGCATTTCTGTAAGGAATTTGATAATTCTTTATAACTATTAATCATACTGCTTAGTCCAAATTTAAGCTATATCCAATTCTAGGCAACATTCCTTTTTGAATAGTTTTTAAATAAAATTTGTGTAAACAATGTGGAATAATGTTTGAGCTAAGGCTGTCTCAAACAATATACTGCAAGGTTCCTCTGGGTTTGAAAAAGCTATAATATAGAATTTTTGTATACGTTATTCTAGTTAAAAAGAACTTGAGTTTTTTTAGCTAGCTTCGAGAACTGCTGTGAGGTCAGCATTGTAATAATTTACATAATAGTTTTAAGTTTCATTTGATAAATGAATAAGCAATAAAAACTAAAGCTTCAGTTATCAGTAGTCTGTTTGTAATGTAGCACTAGGACATTTATATTGAATCTTATTCCAAATTTCAAGAAACAGTACTGAAGTTTTAATATCGTGTACTAATCTGCTTTGGGGATATAATGGTTAGTGGTGTGGTGTTGAGTTTTAACGTTGTTCCGTATAATTTCTAGAAATATGTGTCTTCCTAAAAACACTATATCAGTTTAAATTATTGTTGTGGATGTCATATGGGTGAGATGTGATAGAATGTTGCCATTATCACAATAAGACTGTTAGTTTCTAAGTTAATTTTGCAAACCAAATGATGTGTTGTGAACTGGCCTCTTAATTTCAGTAATGATTGGTATTTGGTTAAATTAGTAATGCTGATTATAAGAAATATTAAAAATGTTACTAATTTCTTCTTTGTATTTGTCTAATGTAGTCTTTTGTCAATATGAGACTTAAGAATGTTATTTCTTAAACATAATTAATGATTGTAGCACATTAACAATTCTGTAGATAATTTTTGTGAAGTGACAAATTTAAGCTATTATGCAGAATGATGCAAATTATGAACTAGTGCTGTAAAGTTCTATTCTGACTGCAATAATATTTCTGTTGCAAATTTTTAACATAACCGTGGAAATAGTTTAGAATTGATTTTTAATTTAAGTACTCCACATAATAAAAAAATTCTGTTTAAAACCATAATTTTCAACTTTTGCGTAGAAGGTTAATGCAAAAACATATCTTGAGATTTGCACATTTCAAACAGCTTTGAGAAGTTTGTGAAAGGAATTTGATAATTGTTTATAACTATTAATCAGACTGCTTAGTCCAAATTTAAGCTGTAAGCAATTATACTCATGTAGAATAATGTGTTTGAGCTAGGGCTGTCTCAAACAAAATACTGCAAGATTCTCTTCTGGCTGTTTAAAAAAAGCTGTAATATAGAATTTTAGTGTACATTATTCTTGTTAAAAAACTTGAGTTTTTTAAGGAGCTTTCAGAACTGCTATGGAGTCAGCATTGTAATAACTCACATAAAAACCAATAATCAGTTTAGCAGTTTTAAGATTCATTTTGGAAATGAATCAGTAATAAAAACTAAAGCTTCAGTTATCAGTAGTCTGTTTGGAATATTGCACATTTATATTGAATCTTATTATTCCAAATAATTTCAAGAAACAGTAATAAGATTTTGATATAGTGCGCTAGTCAGCTTTGGATGGTATAATGGTTGGTGTGTGATATTGAGTCTTCTTAAAAGCACCACATCAGTTTAAATTAATGCTGTGGATGTCGCAGTGGAAGTAAAGTAATTCAAATCCATGTGGGTGAGAAATGGTAAAATGTTGCCATTATCTCAGTTGGACTGATACATTCCTAAGATAATTTGCTAAAACCAGCAGTGTGTTGTCAACTGACCTCTCTCGATTTAAGTAATAATTGGTACTTTATTTATAGACTGTTAAATTAATTAAATACATTAAATGAGTGCAGTGCATTGTTAGCTATATATTTTGGGGTGAGTTAACGTGTAACAGAATATAAGTTGTAATGCAGTGTGATGCAAGTTTTGAACTAGGGCTGTCTGATATGATAATGCTGTCAAGTTCTATTCTGACTGCTTTAGAAGGCTTTAGTTATTGTTAATTGTGGTTACTCCTTTAAGGAATTAATTTTATAATTTTAACTTGAGTGCTTTGTGTTAAAATTACTTAATATTATGATTTTTTATATTTGTAAATATGAAATTAGTACTTTTTCATTATGCGCCTATTATGCATTTTGACACCTGTAAAAAAGCCAAATGCACCAGGAGACCCAAGGATAATGCCATCTGTGGTACTGTTTTGTGTGCGTTTATCTTTAAACTACTTTTTATAACGAGAAATTGTTTACAATTAAAAAACAAGAAGAAAGTGCCTTGGAAGTGCAGAAGGGAAAGACATTTTTAGTGCAAGCCTTATGGGATATGTTGTGGAACATGAAGTTAGAGTTGTCGCCCCCAAAAAAAAGCTACGTTTAAAGTATTTGAAATAGCATTAAACTTATTTCTTGCAATCGATAGAATATTTGGAGAGTTTCGAGCTAAGGCCATCTGATGTAATTAATGCTGTGAGTATTTTTGACTGCTTCAGAAACACAATTTAAATTGAATGTTAATATTAATTCTTTCAAAATAAATAAAACTTCAAAATAAGTATTATTATTATTATTTATATTTCTAATTTTAAAATAGTATTTTATTTGGTGTGGGGATGTTAATTTATACTAAGAGTATCAATTTTTTGTCATGCCTTTGGAAATGTGTGTTCAAATATAATTGGGAAATTTGCTTTGTGATTGTCTATATGAGTTAATTGTAATTACGCATTTTTTTACAGTGAATGAACTTGCATAGTTGAATATGTTATAAAAGTTGTTTTCTCATTAGTGATGATGAGGGTAATTTATTTCCAGCTTTTAAAGTCTCTTGTATAGTATTTGTTGAACCAGAGTGTTTGTTGCCTTTAATACAGCCCTTTACAAATTCAGTAAATCAGGTAGCCCTTGTATGCTTTGCGTTAACCTTATTCCTCCCAGAAGTTTTGAAACGTGGGACTGAGACATCCTGTATACATATAGTACAGAGTGTGAGATCTGGAATCGTCAAGACCTCTGGGATTCCAGATATTAAAAAATTTCTGGTCATCAGTTTAAAATCTAATAAAATAAGATGGTAGCACTAGGTCTACCATCTTGTCTAGGCTGCTATCACACGGCCGTTTGTTTCGGAAGGACAACTGTTTGGAACAATTTTTCTGCTTTGTCACATGATATACAACAGCCAATCACTGTAGATCCCTTTGGGGTTAACATATAAAGGGGAAACTGGTTTGCTACTACAAACACGAAGTCTACCAACATTAGCTATTTTTAGCGTGATGAGGGATTCAAAGCTGATAGCTGATTGTTTGAAAACGAACAACCTGCAATTTTTCCCGAATTGAAGAAAAAATAGCGCATTTTTCTTTCAATAGTAAACCAGGCAGAAAAGAAATATATGTTATACAAAGTGATTTGATTACATGTTTATTTTGAATTTCAAATTATTAAAATCAAATTGCCATACTTGCAAGCATAAGAATGACTAAAAATTCAGTTTGGTATGATACGCCATGAAGCTTGGTATTGCACAAAGTCCAGCATTACAGTTCCTACCATAGTATCTTGTTTCTTTCCTTATCTTTTTACTCCTATCATCTTTAACTGCAACAGACAGCGCTATTTCTTTAAGGGGCCGCTTTCCTTTTTGTTGGTGGTACAAATTCAGGAAAACGCCTTTCTGTTAGTCTCAGAGGCTCAGTTTGGTAACCAGGCCGACTAATGGTATTTTTCAAGTGCAAGATTATAATAAGTTTAATTACAATCTAGCCTATCTATTTTTACTAGAACGGATCTCGGACGGGCATTAAAAATAACGCGAGATACAAGAGCGCCCATGTGAATTTGCAGGTAACTTTGCCCGTGTTGGACACTGGCAAATGCATTAAGGGCGCTAGGAATTATTCCCCTGATCATCAAATAACATATGGGCCTTGGCTCTCGCAACCACTCAAGAGCTGAAAGTGTAATTTTAGTCAACATCAAAACAATGTGAATCAATGTATTGTTATTGTGCTGGTGTTTGAAAGTGACATTCAAGAATCTCAGTTTGTACTAGAAGGGCAAAATCATATTTATGGCACCCCTACTTCCTTTTGTTGAGTGTTATACTCTTCCCGTTTCTAGGTTTTGTACAAAAAAGGTGGGGGGTATTTATTTATTGATTTTTTGTCAGAAGTTCTGGATTTTGAACTTGGTACAGTGTATGTATTCATAGGTGTTTGTTATGCATAACCCTTGCCAACATGTTCAATTAACCAAACGTTTAAGTTGGAATTAACAGTGTGATATGTTTATTAATTATTATATATTGCTTCAAATAAATTTTATAATTTGCATCCTGCTTAAAAAACAGCACATCAGTTTAGTTTTTGTGGACATCAAACTGGAATTTTTCAAATATGTGTAGGTGGGACGACATTTATTGCCATTATTTCATTCGGACTGATTTAAGATAATTTGACAAAAGCAGAATGATGTGTTGTGAACCGGGCCTCTTAATTTAAAATGTTGATTGGTGCTTGACTGACTGCTTGTTGAAATTATGGAGTTACTATTGAGTCTCCTAACATTAAATTTGATTATATAATCTAATTTTTAATGAAGCTAATATGTTTTCCCCATTATTATGAGCAAAAACAATTTTTATGGTTTTGGTTCTTTGTAAAGAGCACCATAACAGTTTAAATTTTGTTGTGCCAATTACGCTTAAAATAAATTGTTTTCAAATCTGTGTGGGTGAAAAATGATATTTCTTACCATTCTCGATTTCACCGATTTTAAAAAATTTGACAAGCAGAATGATGTGTTTGTGAACCGGGCCTCATATTTAAAATGATGATTGGTACTTACTGACTGCTTGTTTAAATAATGGAGTTAGTATTTGGGAAGGGGGCATAATAATAAATTTGTTTATTTAGTATGACATTTTATTAAAACTTATGTTTTTTTCTGTTTTAATTCAAGACATTGACCTAAAATATTTCATAGAGAATTTTAAGTAGAAGTGAAATTTATGCAGTATCAGTTATAAGGAATTATTTCATTTCCCTCCTGTTTGTAGTTTTTGGAACTGTGAGAAAATTTTATACTCTGAGCAGTTTTTAGATGTTTTCTTGATTATGTAATCATATGCAGTGTTGCCATCCTTCCCATCGTATTAACTGGTCTACCAAATTGTTAATTTGGCCACATTTAAATAATTTGATTTTAGAAACCTTATATTTGTCTATTTAATATTTATTCAGCGTAATTTTTTAAAAACAATTGTAAAATAGCTAGATTATGTAGAAAATTTTACAGTGTTGAATAATGGGTAAATTTTGAAATTGTTTTGCATCAAAATCACTAAACTTGTTTAATAATATGTATTGCACATACTGACCAACAAAATGATTTACAAATTGTCGTATCAGAATTATTTTGAAAACACGTCACTGTGCAATTAAAATGTGCTTATTAAATTGTACTTGAGTTAAAAGTCCAGCTGCAGTGACCATTATCACAAGCTTTGGCAGTGGAATTATTGTGATCTAGCCATTGCAGGTTAAATTCTAAAAAACAAATTAAATTTGCTAGTTTTTTCTGTATATTTTTAAATAAGTTATCAAAGTAAAGTTAGCATATATTCAAGCCCTTATTGATGAGAAATAGTAATTGTTATTCATATCTCATTTGTACTGTTAAGAGTAAAAGTGACTTAACTGTTTAACTGTCATACCCGAAATAATCTCGGGCATAGCACTGGTGTTCCAAAATGTCACGCCCAAGTATTACTCTGGGTATTTTTTTTAGTACATCGTGTTGTTATACCCGAATATATATTGTGAGAAGTTTTATTTTGGCTTCACTTCAATAGATGGCAGCACTTTACTAAAGGTTTCATAGGATAGAGTTTTATATTCAAAGTGCATGCCATTTTTTTTTTTATTATTATTTTTTTTTTTTTTTTTTGATTGCGCGGCAAACGTTTGATTTTTGCAATAAAAAATTGACAATTTATGTATGCAGATCATCAAAATAACTCGACAGTTAAAGGGTTAATAAGCAGAGTGATGAGTTTGTGTACCGGACCTCAGAATCTCATTGCTGATTGGTTTTACTGACTGCTTATCACTTTTACTCTCCTGATTCTGAGACTAAGATTTTGTTTCATTCATTCAAAATTAAAGGTTTTAAAATTAAATTTACTGCGTATTCTATGTGAAGAATTAATCCTCCAGTTCCACTTGTTTTGGTTCGAGAAAGTCATTCATCTTTTCATATCATATTTTTATATTCTATTAAATAAAAATGCATGAGTTGATGTATGTCATTATCCATTTTTGGGGTGTGAAAGCTAAGGCTGCCTCAAATGATTATACTGCAAGGTTCTTTTCTGGCTGTTTGAAAAAGCTACTATATAGAATTTTAGTATACATTATTCTTGATAAAAGACCCGAGATTTTTAAGGAGCTTTGGGAACTACTCTGAGGTCGGCGTGGTAATAAATTATGTAGGAGTTTTAAGTTCATGGGTGTACTTTTTAAAATTTTGGAAATGAAATACTAATAAAAACTAAAGCTTCAGTTTTCAATAGCCTGTTTGTATTACTGCACTATGACGTGTATATTGAATCTTGTTATTTTAAATAATTTACAGAAATAATTTCAAGTAAGAGTAATCAATTTTTTATGTGTACTGTGCCTTGGATGGTGTAATGGTCAAATAAATTCTAGAAATTTGAGTCTTCCTAAAAGCACCACATCAGTTCAAAATTATTGCTGTGGACGTCGCAATGGAAGTAAAATAACTCAAGTCCATGTGGGTGAGAAATGGTAAAATGTTCCCATTATCTCAATTGGACTGATACATTTCTAAGATAATTTGCTAAAACCAGCAGTGTGTTGTTCACTGGCATCTTTCGATTTATGTAATGATTGGTGCTTTATTTATAGACTGTTAATTATAAGAATTTGTTACTTATTAAATATAATATATGAGTGCAGTGCATTGTTAGCTATTTTCTAAGTAATATATTTTGGTTTGAGTGAACTTGTTACAGAACAGAAGCTGTGATGCGAGTTTTGAACTAGGGCTGTCTGATATGATAATGCTGTCAAGTTCTATTCTGACTTCTTTGGATGACTTTTGCTACTGTTTATTATTGTTACTCTTTTAGGGAATTAAGTTTATAATTAAATTTTAATTTAAGTGCTTGTGTGTCTGTGATTCTGAGTCATAATATTATTCTAAATAATTTCTAGAAATTTGAGTCTTCCTAAAAGCACCACATCAGTTTAAATTATTGTTGTGGACGTCGCAATGGAAGTAAAGAAATTCAAATCCATGTGGGTGAGAAGTGGTAAAATGTTGCCATTTTCTCAATTGGACTGATACATTCCTAAATTAATTTGGTAAAACAAACTCTGTTTTGAACTGACCTCTCTTAATATAAATAATGGATTGATTTTTCACTTATAGACAGTTAAATTAGTTATAAGAAAATTTATTACTTATTAAATACATTAAATAAGTGCAGTACATTAACTATTTTGTAAATAATATATTTTGGGTTGAGTGAACTTGTTACAAAACATGAGTTGTAATGCAGTGTGATGCAAGTTTTGAACTAGGGCTGTCTGATATGATAATGTTGTCAAGTTCTATTCTGACTGCTTTGGTAGACTTCTGCTACTGTCAATTATTGTAAATCTTTTAAGGAATTAACTTTAGAATTAAATTTTAACTTGGTGCTGTTTATAAAAATTACTTACTATTATCAGGAGACCCAGCAGTAATGCCATGTGCACTAGAGTGTGGGTGATATTGAGTCTTAACATTATTCCAAATAATTTCTAGAAATTTGAGTCTTCCTAAAAGCACCACATCAGTTTAAATTGTTGTGGACATTGGAGTGGAATAAAATTAATTCAAGTCTATGTGGGTGAGAAATGGTAAAATGTTTTTATCTCAATTGGACTGGTACATTTTTATGATAAATCTTGGGGATGTGTTGTGAACTGCCCTTTCTTTATTTAAGCTTTTAGCCCGCATGTCGTGTACAAAGTTCATGACAAATTCGTTTTTTTAATGCACATTTTTCTCATATTGCAGCTGGGATGTTTGAAGGTAATTTCTATTCTGCCTTTCAACGCTTTCCCACATCATGGAACATGTCAACAGAAAGTCAAATTCCCCCTCTTTTTGGGGGAGCTTGATGGGCTTTGTGCTATGTAGTAGCTTCTTTGTAAAAGTTTCGACACGCACTTGGCCGTGGTGGGAAATTCAGAAAATAGTTTCTTCCAAGTTCTTTGTAGTTTTGTGTTATTAATTGATGTGTATTATTTTAACTTGTATAAATTCGGCTTCAATTATTTTTATATCCCTTTTCATGACAAAAATATGTGTGTCTAATCAACTGATTTTGCTCGCATTCTTCAAGATTTGTGTGATGAAGAAAAAGAAGGTAAGGAAACCTCTGTATGCGAGAACAACAGCGATTTGAGTAAGAAAATATATATAGAAATAAATAATATCAGCAGTGAATCTGAACAGTACATTTCGGATGATAGTAATAAATGATGTAGAAAAAAGAAATGTGTTGCATGTTGGTAAGAATAAATCATCTAATTTATCTATTAGTCTTGTAAAGGAGCATCATCTTCATTTGCGCACTAAAGTCCATACATGCCTCCCAACATTTGTAAGTCGTAATGATGCTCTTGATGAAGAAGTGCCAGAGAAATCCTTATCGAGACGAAGAACATGCAGTAGTTGTGACAAAGCAAAAATGAGATCATCAGCATCTATGAAATGCAAGACATGCCTTAGTTACACATGCAAAACGTCATTTTATTACTGAAAATGTGAACTTCGAACATTATTATTATTGCTTATTTTCTTTTATTTCTGTTTTTTAGAAATAAAAATATTAAAATTATAAAGGAAAGTTATTTTAAAATTAATTTTTCTTACCAATAAGAAGTAAATGTCCTTGCAGAAGTAAGTAATGGTGCGTTGCCTTTGTACTTGACTAATAAAAGGATTTAAAAAGAATTTACTTTCATTTGAGCACGGCATCATTTGTATTTTGCAATAATAAGGTTAATATTTTATTTCTTAACAAATTTTAATATATCCACTCATTTCTGTTGTTTTTTGTGCCAAAAACTGTAAAATAACAGATGTTGTTTAAAAAAAAACTCTTTGTGCGTCCTTGGAGGTTAAGCAATGATATTTAACTTCATGCTTGATAAATTGGCAGTCTAAGATCATGTTCTAGTCTGCCTGGGATGGTATAATGGTTAGTGTATGATACTGAGTCTTAACATTATTCCAAATAATTTCTAGAAATTTGAGTCTTCCTAAAAGCACCACATCAGTTTAAATTATTGTTGTGGACGTCGCAATGGAAGTAAAGAAATTCAAATCCATGTGGGTGAGAAGGGGTAAAATGTTGCCATTTTCTCAATTGGACTGATACATTTCTAAATTAATTTGGTAAAACAAACTCTGTTTTGAACTGACCTCTCTTAATATAAATAATGAATTGGTTTTTCACTTATAGACTGTTAAATTAGTTATAAGAAAATTTATTACTTATTAAATACGTTAAATGAGTGCAGTACATTGTTAACTATTTTGTAAATAATATATTTTGGGTTGAGTGAACTTGTTACAGAACATGAGTTGTAATGCAGTGTGATGCAAGTTTTGAACTAGGGCTGTCTGATATGATAATGTTGTCAAGTTCTATTCTGACTGCTTTGGTAGACTTCTGCTACTGTCAATTATTGTAAATCTTTTAAGGAATTAACTTTAGAATTAAATTTTAACTTGGTGCTGTTTATAAAAATTACTTACTATTATCAGGAGACCCAGCAGTAATGCCATGTGCACTAGAGTGTGGGTGATATTGAGTCTTAACATTATTCCAAATAATTTCTAGAAATTTGAGTCTTCCTAAAAGCACCACATCAGTTTAAATTGTTGTGGACATATGAGTGGAATAAAATTAATTCAAGTCTATGTGGGTGAGAAATGGTAAAATGTTTTTTTATCTCAATTGGACTGGTACATTTTTATGATAAATCTTGGGGATGTGTTGTGAACTGCCCTTTCTTTATTTAAGCTTTTAGCACGCGTGTCGTGTACAAAGTTCACGACAAATTCGGTTTTTTAATGCACATTTTTCTCATATTGCAGCTGGGATGTTTGAAGGTAATTTCTATTCTGCCTTTCAACACATTCCCACATCATGGAATGTGTCAACAGAAAGTCAAATTCCGCCTCTTTTTTGGGAGCTTGATGGGTTTTTATGCTATGTAGCAGCTTCTTTGTAAAAGTTTCGACACGCACTTGGCCGTGGTTGGAAATTCAGAAAATATTTTCTTCCAAGTAGAAGTTCTAGTTCTTTGTAGTTTTGTGTTATTAATTGATGTGTATTATTTTAACTTGTATAAATTCGGCTTCAATGATTTTTATATCCCTTTTCATGACAAAAAATATGTGTGTCTAATCATCTGATTTTGCTCGCATTCTTCAAGACTTGTGTGATGAAGAAAAAGAAGGAAAGGAAACCTCTGTATGCGAGAACAACAGCGATTTGAGTAAGAAAATATATAGAAATAAATAATATCAGCAGAGAATCTGAACAGTATATTTCAGATGATAGTAAATGATGTAGAAAAAAGAAATGTGTTCCATGTTGGTAAGGATAAACCTCCTCCCAACATTGTAAGTCATAATTATGCTGCTCTTAATGAAGAGGAGCGAGAGAAATCCTCATCAAGACGAGGAACATGCAATTTATATGGCAAAGCAAAAATGAGATCATCAGCATCCATGGAGTGCAAGACATGCCTTAGTTACACATGCAAAACATCATTTTATTAAAGGAAAGTTATTTGAAAATTAATTTTTCTAACCCATAAGAAGTAAATGTCTTTGCTGAAGAAATAAGTAATGGTGAGTTGCCTTCGAACCTGACTAATATAAGCATTTGAAAAGAATTTACTTTCATTTGAGCGCAACATCATTTGTATTTTGCAATAATACTTTTAATATTTTATTTCTTAACAAATTTAAAATATCCACATTTTGGGGGGGGGTGCCAAAAACTGTAAAATAAGATGTTGTTTAAAAAAAAACTTCTTGTGCGTCCTCGGAGGTTAAGTATGATATTTAACTTCATGCTTGATAAATTGGCAGTGTTCATGTTCTAGTCTGCCTTGGATTATGTAATGGTTAGTGTATAATATTGAGTCTTCCTAAAAGCACCACATCAGTTCAAATTATTGTTGTGGACGTCGCAGTGGAAGTAAAGTAATTCAAATCCATGTGGGTGAGAAGTGGTAAAATGTTGCCATTTTCTCAATTGGACTGATACATTCCTAAATTAATTTGGTAAAACAAACTGTTTTGAACTGACCTCTCTTAATATAATGATTGGTTGTTCACTTATAGACTGTTAAGTTGGTTATAAGAATTTGGTATTTTTTAAATACGTTAAATGAGTGCAGTACATTGTTAGCTATTTTGTAAGTAATATATTTTGGGTTGAGTGAACTTGTTACAGAACATGAGATTTAATGCAGTGTGATGCAAGTTTTGAACTAGGGCTGTCTGATATGATAATGCTGTCAAGTTCTATTCTGACTGCTTTGGAAGATGTTTGTTACTCTTTTATGGAATTAATTTTATATTTAAATTTTAACTTAAGTGCTTTTTATAAAAATTACTTAATATTATCAGGAGACCTAACAGTAATGCCATGTGTGCTACCGTTTGTGTGTGTGTCTATAAACTGTTGTTATGCTACTCCTAATATCATTTGTCTTTTTTATGTTAAGAGATTTTTGCTTTGTTTTCTCATCTTTTCACTGCACACAAGTATCAAAGAAATTGAAAACCAGCAGTCATTTAAAGGATTCATCATCTATGTCTCAGTGCATCATACATATCTCAGTGCCTGCCTTAAATTTTGTTGCTTGATGCTTCACTAAATTCTAAAAGTTATGCCACACTGGTGCTACTGTCCTGGTCTTGACCTAATTTCATGTCATATTTATTTTGAATACTTATATTATTAAAGAAATAAGGTTAACAGTTTCTTATTTACGTTCTAAGCAGTTGTTTGGAATAACAAAAATCTTTAATTAAATCTGAAAATACTAAAATAAAGAGGAAAATTATTCTTTAAATGTAGATTGTTGAAATATTTAAGTTGAAAAGATGCATTAACATTTTGTTGTTGCTACGAAACATAAGTATGTTGTAACTTTTAATGTATAGTTACACTAATATTTTAAAATCATTACAGTAAATTATAATGGCTATAAAATGTTTTAGTACTTTTTTAATGGATATTTTTTTGGAAATTTAGACTAAGAGTATGTAACTCTGTAGTTTAATTATTTGTAAACTACCTGCTCCCCCTTAGAAGTTATCTCCTTTCCTTAATCCTTATTGTTATGCAAGATACAAAGCAAAAAATATAACATAAAATTTAAAATTTATTTCTTGTAGCTAATGAGTTATAATAATACAAAACAGCCTATCATCTCTGGTACTTCAGTGGCTTATTTCAAATTTTCTACATGGAACTATTATACTAACTTTCAACACTTACAAACATCTGGTGTTGTCTTAAAATATATGAGACTATTCTAAGTGTAAAATGTAAATGTTTCAAGAAATTTTGTAAATTAATGCTAATAATTTCAAGAAGTTAATTTTGTTCTTGAATTTCTGTTGTATTTAAGTTAAATATTAGATTGTGTTTATTAATAATGCATCCTACTTGCGAATTTATTTTATTCTTACAAATCACAAAAGTGAAGTTTGGGTATGGATAATTGCTATTTGCATGATGGGTCCCTAATTTGTTTTATTGAGGGTCCTTTAAAAGGACATTTATTTTCCACATGCAGATGTGTTTACAGGCCCTGTATAATGTACAAGAACTGTGGATGATAAAAGATGAAAGAACCTTTATCTCAAAACGAAGTTTAGTATGTCCCCCATGTAATACCCTTTAAGCTCTCATTTCAAAATATAGCCATGGGCTCAAAGCTCCCAGAATAATTTTTTGTACATCTCAGCAACAAAATGTCACCTAGGACCCCCAATCCCCAGGGGTGGATTAAAAATTTTCAGCTCAAGAGCATCAAGAACCATTGAGAATACCGGCTGTCACTCTAAAACAAGACTTTTAGAATGCCGATTTCAGCCAGGTGGTGGTGGGGGGGGGAATATCCATGGGTAAAAGATTTCAAGATGTGCAGAATAGGATATTTGTGCATTAGTATAATTGTGATTTATGCAAAAAAGACATATTGAACATTTAGGTGATAATAAACTGTTGTCTGGCACAGTACATTATAAGTAAAATAATACTAATTGTGTTGTAAGGATTTTATTTTGTGTCTGTAAAAGTAAGGGATGGCATTAATCCTCAGAAATGGAAAGAAAATGGAGGAATGCAGTTCTTGTACTGTACATGTGTGTGAAAGTTAGTATAACATACTGCTATAGAGGATGGTGAAAAGTAAGAACCATTAAATTTTCTAGCTCTTATAGCCAAAGCTATAGCTGCATTACTAGTCTTACGTTTTGGGCCCCTTGTTGTGGTAAATAAAGCAAATGATAAAAACTAGGTTATACAAGCAAACTTAAAAAGAAATATGGATACAGAAACAAGGGTAAATCAAATACTCTCTGGTAGCCAATTGGCATATTTTTTATCATCAAACGGGGATTTGAGAGGTTTCTTGTAACTTCAGAATGCACAAAAAGTTCTGTAATGACCATCTCCTTTGCCCATTATTTAATACCTTGGGCCCAAGATGAGTGTGAAGATGCATAATATACCATTGGATGCATATGAACACTGCTGTATTTTAGCTGTGTTGCAGATTATTGTCACTTCTTTTGTATCTTAAGCAGTTTTTTTCTTCCCTCATCGCTGAACTGTGGATGTGGGGAGATAACTGTATTCAAGCTTCCCCCATTTGGAATTGTTTGGCTTTAAAATGGCATTTCCAGTTTCTTGGATGGGGAGAAAGATGATTATTTAGACAAGATTCTCCTAATTCAGGTACGAAATGGAATACCTTTTACATGAGGCACTAGCAGCAAATGATGATAGATCTGTTTTTTAAAGCTTAATTTTAACCAAAAGTGTAAGCAGTATCAATTTATATTACGGCATGGTTCACTATAATGTTGTCTTGGATATTATTTTTTCTTGAATAAAATTTGCCTAGAATATAGTTCTTTTACATTTAGCAAGGGGGGACCTGGGCCTGCATATTTGCAAATAGCAAGTTAAACTTCTCGCACTTTTCGTAAATGTTTTAATATGCTATCTGAAATATTACAACATACCAACTGGGATCTGTATATTTGATATGTAAGTGGAATAGGTTTTTGGTGAAAATATCCCACCTCAAAATATTCGTTTATATGCTGAAACATATAATAATCAAAGTCAAATGTTTTGGATATAAAAATTATGCTAAATTCGTAATTGACAAACCTGAATAACTCATTGTTGCCATTTTCTTTCTGAAGGGTGTTTTTTATTTATTTTGTTTGCTTATTTTTAAGCTTAAAAACGATTGGAGGGAAAACTTAAAGGATTTAAATGAGTTATATGATTATACACTACACAGAACCCAAAAATTTTAATTATCTTTCAGTGTTTGCATGCATTTTTAAACGTGCCTTTCTTAAGTACTTGTTATTGTATGTTTCTTTTGAAACTGCTGTAGCTTTTGAAGTAAGTGTTCTAAATTACTAAATTAAAAGGGGGTAAAAAGGTATGGCTTCAAAAAGCTTCTTTATGAAAAAAATGCTTTTCAGTACCTGCTATATTTTTTAATGAACTGCTATAGTAAATTAACAGTGACATCGCTGGAAATATTAATTTAACAACAAATTATACATTCAAACATTAAAAAAAAATTAACTTTATTTAGTGCTGATAAGTATTTAAATTGGATATCTGGTGTGAAAATTTTTTTGTGTGTGCCCTGCTGAGGTTTTACATGTACTTCATATTGTATACATTTCTCTCTCTTTTTAACTATGTTTGTAATATTCTATTTGTCTTCCATTCTAAATTTGAACATAAATATTAACAGTTGATTTATTCTGTAATATCCTTATATATAAAGACATTACAGAAAAATTATCAAGCAAGTTTAAAGTCATTGAGGTGCAGTTAGTAAGTTTGATATGAAAATGTCAGATTATTGATAATTTTATATTTATGTAACTATGGGGTTAAAAATAAATATATGATTTTAATATGTTATGGAGATCCATCTTATTAACTTTCTTAATTTATTTCAGGTTATCCTATTATCAGCTACTATGCCAGCTGATGTTCTGGATGTTACAAAACAGTTCATGCGAGATCCAGTTCGTATTTTAGTCAAGAAAGAAGAGCTTACTCTAGAGGGTATCAAGCAATTTTATATTGCAGTAGATAGAGAGGTAAATATTTAAAAAAGAAAATTGAAATATTTTCTGATATGGAAGAAGATAACCTGAATAATACTTAAAAACTCATAAATTTTGTTTAGAAGTACATAGAATTCAATTTAAAAAAATTTATATGTCTTATGTTAAAAATTCAAAAATATTGTTATATTTGCATTAGTACTGTCTAAATTAAAATTTATTGTTTAGATCAGTGGTCTCAAACTGGTGGTGTGTGAACATTATAATGTATTTTTATTTTGCATATTTATTAAGTAAACATGTAAATGACAATTCTAACTCAAATTTGTAATAGCCTCTTTAGTTTGTGTATTCTCCTTTTTGTCTCAAAAGTAGTAACTGCTCATAATAAATCTTTCTAAAATGCATCAATTCCAGTTAATCTACATCACATGATTTTTACACAATGCTTGTGACATTTTATAAATTGAAATTCAACCAGACAATAAAGAGTAATTCAGCCAACATTCAATTTAAGCTTGAGATCACTGCCTTGGACTAGTCAAACTGGACCTCTAACTTACTTTGTTTGTAGTTCTCATTTTCAGTTTTTGGTTATATTGTGGAAAGTTACATTAATTCTCCCCTTTAAATTATGCAGGAATGGAAGCTCGACACACTTTGTGATTTATATGAAACTCTCACAATTACTCAGGCTGTTATTTTCTGTAATACGAGAAGGAAAGTTGACTGGTTGACTGATAAAATGCGTAGCAAGGATTTTACTGTGTCTGCTTTAGTAAGTATATTGAAAGATTTAATAATTAATATAACTAATATTGTTCTTAGGAGAAATTATTGTAAAATTTGCATAATTGCTTAGGAGGAAGCTGAAATGCTGTCAGTTTTGCTTTTGTAAGTGTTCTTTCAGGAAATGTATTTAATATATTGACACAAAATGCATTTTTGTTACTTACATGAAGTATTAATTTTACTATCCCAAGGGAAGGTTTAATGCTGGAGTTTTATAAAACATTTTGCAATATATACTGAAGAATAAAATTTCTTTTTTAGGGGGTTGGGAATTTTAGGTTTCAGTGCTTACTATCATATTCAGGCATGAAAGTTTTTCGCGGAATTCCGCTTTTTTCAACGTCACCCGGGCTGTTTTTGAGATCGATGCAGAACCGTTGAGAATCATGACCGGCAAATGTGTGTGTGTGTGGAGGGGGGTAAACGGAGGACAACCTCTCTCTCTTCCTCTTTTCTTTGCAAAAAAAAAGGACATTGTTTCACATCAAGGCGAAGTAAGTGGGGCTTATGTGGAAAGGCGGAACTAGATGCGTACGAATATCGAATCAAAGAAGAGCAAGCCACGGTCAGACAAGAGCCGATTTCAATAATTTCAGCGATCGGTGCTGCCGCCATCTGTCGAACAAACAAATACCCTACTGATGAGAGCACTTGCGAGTTTTAGCGGGTGTAAAGTGGCGTACTGTAATTCGGAGCGTAGATCGTTATATTATTTCTTTTTTGTTTGTTGCTGTAAGTTTTTCAGTATGAATATCTTAAATCCGAATCATGAGCACAAAGCTCGGCGTATAGATAGTGAGGAAAAAAATAAGTTCAGATTTGCGTGGCTGAAAAACATCGTAAAAATTCATGTGAATGGACAAGAAATGGAAGTGGTCGTTGGCAGTTGCATTCAGAAAGTGGATATCAGTGGAAAAGTGAAGTGTGCATTGTGTTCTGATCTAATATATTATGGAAAAAGGGGATATGTTGCTATTAGCAGCCATACAAATTTTTGAGTTGCATCAAGTCAGCTCTCTGGAATTTTTTAAAAGGGATGACCACTTGCATTCTCCAGTACACAAAACTGTATGTAAAAATTTAAGGAATGCTCATAAACTGTACAAAGAAGAGCTAGAGATAAAAAAGGAGGAGCGAGAATCTAAAAAAAAAAAGCAATTAAACATTGCAGAAAATAAAGAAGAAAAAAAAAAAGTATCAATGAATTGCATAAAAGCTGCTGAAAAGAAATCGAGACTAGCTCGCAAACGGAAATTAGAAAAGTTGGCTGCAAAAGTAGCAAAAAAGAAAAAGCTTTTTCCCTAAAAATTTTTAATTAGGATTGAGTGAGACCGAGACAAAATAGTTATTTTTTATATTCCTCCTTTATGTTATTTTGTAACTATATTATCTCACATGACTACTTTTTCTGGTGTTATATAAAGTACTGTTTATTGAACTAAAAGTGAAGATAATTGAAAGCTATAGTAACAGTTATATATATATTATCTCTAAAACTTGTCATTGCCTGAAAATAGGCAGTAATATATAACATAAATATGTACGTATATTAGTGTGTTGTAATGTTGTGTACAGTGTTCATGTATGAACTGTTATATTAAGTTACATAAATAGCATCTTAAAGAAGGTTAATTCATTACAATCTCTTGGTGATTTTTTTTTTTACAAGTGGAAGATAAAATTAATAGCAAAATAGTAAGTACAAGTATTATTTTAGTTTAATTATATGCATATGCTTAATACTTTTTATATTAAACGGTTGATATTTTATTAAAATGTGTTTTTTTATCTCGCGCGTGCTCATTTAGTTTTCGTGTAATTTTGCGCCCGCGCGTTGTTCAGCTTTTTTTGCCAACTTGCACTTTCATGCCTGCATATTAATTAATGTTTTCAGAAAAAGTACTTATTTTTATTCTTATTTAAAACACTATCATTTCTGTATTGCTTGAATTTTGTGCCACAATCATAAATTGCAACATTTTTATGAAATGGAAAGTAAGCAGACAAAGTGATAAAATATAAAAGTATGTTAAAGTGGGAAAGTATGCAGGAGTCTGGTTTTTCTTAATATGAAGAGGGAGATTTAATGCTGCCAAAAAAACTATTGTTTTGAAAGCCAAAATTTATTCATTTTGATTGTGTATAGAATAAGCAGTTCTAAAATTTTCATTCAGATTTTTTTTATTATTTATTTATTAATTATTAAAATGTATGCAATACTTTTTATTATATTTTGTTTAAAGCATATAAAATTTTAAATTCATTTTCAGTTTTGGGATGCATGTATCAAATATGCATATTAAAACTGCTTATTTTTATATGCTGCTCCAAAATATTACTTTTTCTGTAATAGTGTGCTAAACCGTCTGTGTATATAAAATGTGCTGCTTCAGTAATAGTGCCATGAGTAGATAAGTGAAATTCTATAAATTGCATCTTTTTTGTAATTATTAAATTTAAATATAATTGTATCATCTATATTTTTATGGGGTTCCTCTCTTTGAAGGTTGCGAAATCATTGTCAGCATGCTTGATACGCATTTAGTCAGTCAGCATAAATTCAGACTTATGCTATAGATTTATGCCTTGGTAAAGTTAGATTAGCAAAATGTAATGACATTTTGTTTTATGATTTTGATACTAATTGTAGATGTTCATTAAACATAGTTTTACATTCTTCCTTTTATAATACTGTTTTTGTTGTAGAATGTATTTTTTATTTTAAATATTTTTATACATAGCATGGAGATATGGATCAAAAGGAAAGAGATATTATCATGCGCGAATTTAGGTCTGGATCTAGTCGTGTTTTGATTACTACTGATATATTAGCCCGAGGCATTGATGTTCAACAAGTATCTTTGGTTATTAATTATGATCTTCCAACTAACAGAGAAAATTACATTCACAGGTAAGTTAAAGTGTAATTCTAAATCTATTTTGCTGTAAATTGCAAATAAATTTTAATATATTTTACAGCAGAATCGCATAACTGAATTATGAATTATAAAGTAAACTTTTAAATCAATCTGGAATTCTCTTGTCATTGCTGCGCAGTTTGACAACCTGTTTTTCATATTTCAAGGTTGGGAGCCATGGGGTGTGGTTAAGTACATTGTGCAAAAGTGGGTGCAGTTCTATATCTTTCATTCTACTGAGCCAATTGACAAAATTCAAATTGCGTTTTTCGTGTTTTGAAAGCACGACCTAAGATGTATTATAGCATTGTTTTAATATAAGTATTTTGACTTGATCAGACTTTTTCTGAAATGACATGCTAATTTTCCATATTTTGATTGTACGACTCAAGTTATGCCTAAATGTTAAGTTTTGTAAAATTTATCTTGCCACATTTTTTTCAATTTGCGTCAACAATAATTCTCGTGGCAAACTTCTGAATTTATGGCTAAATATTAAATTTTAGTAAAATTTATAAGTCTCCCTTCTCCCACTTTGCGCCAAAAATCACTTGGCAAACTTCTTAATTTATGGTGACCTGTTTTTCTTTCCCTTTTTACACTGCATGAGCGAAAAAATGTCACATTGTTCCTATTTTCAAATAATTTTAAAAAAGTGTGTAAAACACATTTAATGTTAATATTACTTTCAACAAATATGCCAAACTTCAAATCAGGCATATATGTCTTTGGAAATTTTGAATAAAAAAACTAATTTTTTGTAGGTTATACAATTTTTTTTCGAAAAATGTATTAAAAACTTTTTTAATAAAATATGAAAATGTGCAAAATTTATTTAAATTAAGCCTACATTTTGAATTTTGGAAGAAAGAATCAAGTAAGCTTAATTTCAAAAAACTTTTTTTTTATAGAGAGACTCGCATGCACGTGTGCAGTGCATGTTCAACTAAAAAAAATACATATTCTTATCCTAGGTTAGAATAGCCTCCATGTACAGTACACACGGGATTTGGTGACATGATGATGAGCAGTTAACGGGTCCTTTTGGTGTTGGCGGCAATTTTCAAAATCGTTCCAAGGGCCATAGCATATAATAGGATTTTACCGCAAAATCTTTTAAACTTTTTATTTTTATACTAACCATTTATATAATTATATTCGGCAAAATATCGTTGATTATTGTAATTCAGTTTTTAATTTATTTTAATGTTATTCATATCATTTAAGGTTGCTTCTTCCCTCTAAATATATATTTTATTAGTAAATAATACTTTTCAAATTTCGGGAAATTTTCTCTGGCATAACTTTGAAACTAATTCTAGCAGTATGATGACATAACATCACGAAATTTAATGCCCATATTTTTTGCTTATGTATGCTTCTAAATAAGCATAAAATACTTGAACTTATTTAAAAATATCTCTAGATCTCTTTCATTTGTTTAACTGCAAAAAAAGACATTTTTTAATCCAGATTGGGCAGATTCTAATCTCAATCTTCAGTGGAGAAAACAACTCTTATTCTAGTTGCTTTGGGGTCTATATTATATATATAGCCGCAGCACACCCGAAACTTACTAAATCCTATTCGTAAAAGCACGGCAGTGCCAAAGGTTACATATCAAACAGAATCAAAACACCATTATTAACAATAAAACATGACTAAAAAGAAAAATAATATATGAGACCAAAAAGTTAATTTTTTAAAAAATTGGGAAAAGTAGAAGTTGCAAGATAAATGGGAGAGGTACATAAAGATCAAAATAGCAATATTCCATTGAGAGCCACACAACAGTTTCTTCAGGGGAAAAGTGCGCTGCAACTTCCATTGAAATATCACCTCCACGCGTTTCAACAAACGACCAATTGAGATAAAAAACGCGGAAAAAATTTTAATGTTATCTATCAAATCATTTAATGCTAATCGAAATCGTCTCAATTGGGCGTTCCTTTTCCCTACGCGTGGAAGAAAAGTTAAAAGGAGAAGTAACATACAACATATTTCAAAAAAAAATTTTATGAATAGTAATACATATAAGAAACTAGGCAACAAATACAGCAAAACTGTCTGACTCACAAAATGTTAACGTAAAGAAATTTAGAGATTTAAAAACTGTGAATTGTTATAAGAAAAATTTTTAATAAGAATTCTAGAAGGAATGAAATCTTAAAACGTTAAAAGTAATTTAATAGTCACCTAGTAAAATTCTGAAACACTATAAGTCAAATGTACTATTAGGAAAAACGTCACAAAATGGGGGCTCCCTAGCCAAAGTAAAATTGATTTGTTAAACTTGAATTAAAATTTAATTATAAACGGCAGTTAGATAAAATGAAAGTTAAATCAAAATAATGTTACACGATAGTGAAATAAAATGTAAGTCAAAAGAAAAAATCTTAGTCATGAAAGATGACACAAAAAGAAACTCACTAAACTAACCTCCATGCAGCTTGGGCAAAAACTAACGTGTTGAGATAAATGAAAAAAATTCTACGTGGCTTCCAAAGTAGCCAAAAAACCTTGTAATTCTAAACCAACAGGAAAAAGTGAGGTAGTGATGAGCCTAAAACGTGTGGAACGAATGAAAAAGTGACTGGCAACTGGGGGGGTGCGAAGCTTGTAAAGCTGGGAGTTAAAACATGGCATCTAAATGGGGAAAAAACTAAGAACTGGTGGTAAAATTTCAAGATGGCCAGAAAACTTATTTTAAGCTAAATATTGGCCAACTGTTTCGGAAAAGGAAAAAAAATTAAGTATCAAAAGTCGAAAAAATTTTTCTTCAGGCTAGAGAGCTGTCATGCCACTGTCAAGAAAAGAAATAGGCCCATTTTTTTTAATAACAGTAAAGAATTGGCCAAAAATCGCAGTTTTTAAAGAATGTAATGTAACTGAGATCTTATGTCCAATTAGACAGAAAACTATTTTATATTTGTACATTAAATCATATTAATTGGCCATCAACTATTTACCTTCTAGTAAAAGATTTAAGTAAACGTATCATTATCCTAACTATATGATCTAAGAATAAAAAGGGTAAATGCCAGCTTTTTTAAGAGCAATTTGGATGACTTTGTTAGGTAATTGATTCTCATGGAGTATTTTAATTAAGTAAATGCTCTTGAAGATTTTCACTGTTGTTACAAATTCTTTTAATTCTTTCTTATTATTTGTGAATGTATAGTATTAATTATTATTATTTTTGAAATATTAGAGTACCAATTGGTAAGTTTTAAAGTAGGAAATGTAAATTCATGTCGTTTGTTTGTCCTTGGCCATGTCAAAGATTTTGATATGTTTAAAGTTATTAATTTGTAAGTAAACAATTTCGTCTTTCTGATTATTAGTAACATTAAGTTTTAGAGTGGAAGGATATATTTGGGCATTATCTAGTTTACCAAAATTATTAAAGGCATAATGTCATCTACATATCTAAAAATGTACTTAAAATACTGGTATTCATTATTATCAAGTGAACGTAGGAAATTAAATTCTCGTGAGAAGAGGAATAATCCACATATGGAGCTTGAACTGTTTCCACCCATAGGAATACCCTGTACTTGTTTAAAAATAGTATTATTAAACTATATAATTATTTAAAAGGATGCTCTTGAGGTACAAAGTCCAATTGTCTAAAGTAATAATATTTAAAATTTGTGGGAACAGTTTTGGAAGATCTTGCAAACTGCTAAAAATATCTTCTAAAGGAAGCGTAGAATATAAATTTTCAAAATCGTAACATTGAATATGTTGAATTTCGATTTCATTCAAAGTGTTGATAATTTTTTTATTGTTGAATATTATCCAGTTATAGTGTAAACCTTTAAAATCGTAATCATTAATAAATTTCATGATGAGTTTAAGAATTTGGGCAAATTTATAGTCTATATCTTTAAGTAACTTTTAGTGCTGTTGGCAATAAATCTAAATTTAATTGAAAGAATTTTGAAACTTGATTTAACTTGTTAATAGGTGCTAGAACTATTTAATTCTTGTAGCAAAAGCTCAAAATAAAAATTTTTTTCATAAAATACTGAAGTTATTGCTGGCTTTATCAATTTTTGTAATTATGAAATTTTTTTGTACATTTTTAATTTGAGAGAGAAGATGCTTTTTAATGTGTAAAGCTAATAATTGGGGAAGTTTAAACAAAGTATGTTCAAATGCTTGACAAATGGCAGTTTTCCATTCTAAAAAAGTTGTAGTAGGTTATATAATTTGCAAATTTTTGTGTTTTCAAGTGGTACCATAATTAATTTACCTCTTAGCACAGCCAAAGTGCATTGGGAAGACTGGAATTTTCTTAAAACACACCTGGAAAAATCAGGGAATTTCATTTTCCTGTTTGAGTGGCAACCCTGGAAATAGCTTCAAAAATTGTGTTCTCCCTCCCACAGACACACACATATAAAATCTATATATATTTAAAAATTATGCATTTTTTTCTTTCTAGCAAAGATATTTTATATAAGCTTTTATTATGAGAAACCAAACTGTTAGAAAAAAACCAATTTCAGGTGTTATCACAAAAAAATAAAATTTAATTACAGGTAATTTCTATTTATTGCATAATATAAAAAAAGTAAAATGTATAAAACTTAAGAAAATATAATGCACTGAGAAAAAAGGTGCCTTAATAATGTATTTTAGTATGATAGAATTTGAAACTGGTTTGAAGACTGCTATCTGAGGAGCAGTCGAAAAATCTATATCACTGTCAAAACTAAAATCACTTTCAGGATCTGATAAATCAGAAATATATACTCTATCAATCTCTGAACATTTTCTAACAGCCATTTCTGATTAGAAAAAGGTGCCAAACGTAGAGTGGTCAATACCAAGTACCTTCAAATGCTGTAATTTAGTGGATGACTAACAACATGTGTTGGTCAAAAAACCTGTGTTTCTTGTTATGAAAATTGTATTTCTAGCTCTTGAGCTAAAGGGATGACACAGATGCAAATTTGTTAAAGCGTGTGTTTGGAGCTTCGAAGTTGCTGGGAATTACTGGAGACCCAACGAGGCAGAGGTTCTTTGAGATGCATTTCTGAAGTTTTGAGTCTTTCCAAGTTCTGTCGCTGTTCCTCATCCAATGTGATGTTTGAAACCCAATAAAGTATTTCAGTCATGATTATAAAATTCTACTAAGGTAATTGCAAGTCACCTTACAGGCCACTTCTCATGAACAGTGGAATACACAACCTAAATTAAATGTCTAATAGTGTATATATTTCACTGGTTAAGTGGTCTGAAAAGGTGGGATGCGCTTCTCAATAAAGGAAGAAAAGCGCATGCCTGCGAGAATCACGGGATGAGCAGCAGCAGGGTTAATAGATATATAACAAAATTAGTTAATATCGAGGAGCCACAGTTTTAAGGGCAAATTTTTTTAAAACTACTCATGCAGTTTTTACAAAACTTACAGTTCGCCATAATTTGAGTCGTAGGATCAAAATATGGAAAACAATTGGCATGTCATTTCAGTAAAAGTCCAATTTTATGTCAAAATACCTGTATTGGAACAATGCTGTATATAAATCTTAATGCATATCCTAAGTTGCACTTTCAAGACATGAAAAACTGGTTAAATTTCGTCAATTGGCCCAATAGAACGAGAGATATGGAACTGTCTCCTGCTTTTTTTCTATGGTGGATGTTTTTACATATCATATTTTTTCAATTCTAGAGATGCTAACTGTTATGGATTACTACTTTCTCGTCCTAAGTTTAGATGTGACAATTACTGTGTACTGTTATTACTGATTAATTATTATTAATAGTTCTCAAAAGGTTAGCTTTTCTGTGACTCTTAGTCTTGTATTTTATGTGTGTATAAACTTTTAAGGATGTTTTAAAAACTTTAGTAACATTAAGTTGCATCTTTTCGTAATATTTAAAATATTTCCCAGGGTTAAACAAGGTGGTCTAAAATATCTTTAGTGTGTTTAAAAAACATAACATACATGCTTTATTAATAATATTTAAAATATTTTCAGGATTGGACGAGGTGGTCGATTTGGACGTAAAGGTGTTGCGATAAATTTCATTACAGAAGATGATAAAAGATCTCTTCGTGATATAGAACAATTTTATAACACACAAATAGAAGAGATGCCTTTGAATGTAGCAGACTTAATCTGAGGTTACTTCAAATTAGTGTATGAAAGTTGGGTGCATGCTTGCTGTGCTCAAATTCTGAATCATGAGTAGAATGTTCAAGTGAAAAAATTTAACTGCATTTTCGAACAATTTGTATGAATTTACTTACATAGGATCATTTAAACTTTGAGAATTTGTGACAGAAAAACACAGTATTAAACCAATAGGTATAATGTGCGGTATTTATCGCCTGTTATAGATTGCTGTGTGGCATTTGTCAACAAAAGCTTCAAAGTTTAAATATTAAAAATGACTCTTTTGAATACTGTATTTATTTCTTGATAAAACATTTAATTAATCATTGAGGCAGCAAAAATATACTTTTCTTTCTATCCATTATTGATAAGAAAACTTGCTTCAACGATCTTTGATATTATATTTATTACAACTTATGAT
This sequence comes from Stegodyphus mimosarum, assembly GCA_000611955.2. Taxonomy (NCBI): domain Eukaryota; kingdom Metazoa; phylum Arthropoda; class Arachnida; order Araneae; family Eresidae; genus Stegodyphus; species Stegodyphus mimosarum. Next base: position 126,318 of record KK119250.1, on the reverse strand, counting down.
TTTGGGGTATTACTTAATTTCATTTAAAAGTTCTGTTTTTAACTTCTAGTTCTGTTTCATTTTTTCCCATTTGGTGCCTGTTTTCTGCTGTGGGCTGAGCACATTTCAGTGCAGAATACCAATAATCAGTATAAAGTTAAGTGCTTTCCTTTGTAAAGTTGGAATCTGTACAACAAAGATGATTGATTAAATATTTTTTATTTATATTTATTGTAGTTTGTTTTATTTGAATTTTTAAATGTTAACTGTGTAGGTCAGGCATATCAAACTTATCTTAAGTGGAGCCAAATACTCATCAGTGTATAGTGTAGACTACAAAAAGGGTGTTTTCATTCTTAATAATGTACTTCGTAGTTGCCAGCTCTCCCTGTAGATTGCCGAATTTCCTGATTTTTAATATTTAGCTTTTATTTAATCAAAGCATTTTTCAGCAATAAATGAAATTTGAATTAATGAAACTTTAAAATTGTAATTTCATTCCTCCACCCACTAGTGTTTTTTACCGTTTAGTATTAAATTTCATTTCATATTCCTTGTTTTAATCTGTTGTAGATATTTATACAACTATTTAGATAATGATTAGGTGGTTGAAATTTGCATTAAATTGACTTTGACAGTAAATAAGTACATTACTAAGTTTATTGATTCAGTAGTATATACACTGGTGGACAGTTGCTAAGGACAGATTACAAATGGCTATATAGTGCATAAAAAGTGTAATTAGATGCCAAGTGGGATAAAATAATCTCAGAATGCTAGGGCATAACAGATAATTTGTCCTCTGAAATTGAAAGTGTTCAATGGACAAAATGGTCATTTTATGCTGAATATTTTAAAGTGAAAAAATGCAGTTACCGTCTGCAGGCATTCTGACGTAGGATGTCAATACAGGATATAGCTGTCATAGAGAGCATGCAAGATTCCACATGTCATGACATGCTTTGTACGACATTATGCAACGGCTGTTGGAGTGATTTATTCCATTCCTTTGTAAGTGCATGGATGAGGGTGTTGTCATTTATTGGACCAGCAAGAGACCTCAAGGCACCCAAAACATTTTTAATGAGATTCAGATCTTAAGAATGTGCTAGCCATACAAGGCATTGAATATCCTCACTCTCTAGACACTCCTGTAGTGACTGTTTGATGACATATTGCTTTTTTGTCCGTGAAACAAATTTATCATCAATCATTAATGTATCGTTGCCCAGCCGTAGTCCCAGTTGGAAGAACATAGAGCAATATCCTGTCCGTTGATCGTGATCCCAGCCCATAGCATGACAAGGATATTGGTCCCTTTCCTGTATGTTTGCTGGGCTGTGTGCAGTACCACTCATGCCACATCAGTTAACGTCTACAGTCAGACAAGAGACGAACCTACTTTTATATGAGAATACTACATGAACCCGGTCATCTTCCTACAATTGCAAACGGACAGGATAGTGACATTTGGATAATGGAATGCTCACAACAGAATGGCGGACGTAATACTCCTTAATCCTTTCTGGACGGCAGCCCGATCTCCTAGCCTCGATATTTCAGAGAATGCATTTATCTTTATGCTTGGTGAATTACAGAATTAATTGCATATAAATTTTGCAGCTGCAATGATATATGTAGACAATCAAAGAGGAATTTTAAAATAAACATTCAGCATTTGGTAAACAACAATTAAAATATTTAATGTAAAGCAATAAACCTACATTAGCACATCCACACATTCATATATATATTTACAATGAAATTTTAAGTTTTCTGTGATAAATTCTGATGGATAGATCCATGCAGAGTGCTATATTACAATCTTTGCATTCAAAGTAAGATGTTTTTACCCGAAGCTCGCTTTCTGTGCATAGCTTGGGAGCAAACAATGCATTATCATCTCATTTTTTCTTTGTTCTCATTCATTCTTTCATCTCAAGAATTAAAGATGGAAAATGGCATCTTAAATATCGCTTTCGTTTTAGCATCTTCCCCCCAAAAAAGACGCAAAACTTACATTCACGCAAAAGAAAGAACATGATAGTGTATATCATAAAAAGAAGAAACTAAATAAGAGCTGGACTTGTGCCAGATAATCTTCTGTAAAAGAGTCGCTTGAAAGAAACAAAACCGCACATGCACAGCATGCTTGTTCATATTACTGGATCCTGTTATCTACCCTTCATAATCAAATGAAACAGTTCAAGGTCGAAGTTCAGGCATCATAATTTCCATTTATGTCAGTACCATAGACACAGGGCACCATCTGTTAAAATTAAAAATATTTACTTTTCATTCCATGTGACTTACGTATATGTTAAGAGTCTAGCCAGGTGCTAATTCTCAGATGCAGATGTCACACCCGCCATAGATGAACGAAATGCTACCCGTGACATGTATGACGCGCCCGTATGAAAAGGGTTAATATGAATGCCTGGGTGCAGTTTTTGGGCAAGTAACTAATTTGCTCTGCTGCTCCAGTTCCTTTTCTCAATGGCCCTATGTACCTATCTTCTGTAGGCATTGTACTACGAACATGACTTCCTCTGTGACATTTACTATGCATTTCATTTATTTAAAATGATTTCCAAAGCCTTGAAAGAACCCCTTGGCTGAAGTCAAACTCGTGTGTTGTATTTCGACTTCCTTCAGTTTTGTCAATAATACGGCCACATGTAAAATCATCTAAGTGATGTCAAGAAGACATACCAAAAATTTAAAGCTTGTCAGTTGATTCTTTTTTGTGAAATTTTGCTTTTAATTACAGAGGTCAATACGCATCAAATACTTTACATCTCTTATCAGCGCTGTCACGTGAAGAACAATTTTGGCAATATTAAATTTGCATACCCACAACACGCCTTGCTGTATCCCGCACTTATGCTAATTTCCACATTTTGTGATGCCGTATTGCTGCTACTGTCGTCCATCCGTAGCAATTGTTCAATGCATTTTGTACTTTCATCATGATTGCTTTGATAAAGAAATTTTCAAATTGAAATTAATTATTGAACATAAAATTTAACATATCTAAATTCTTGGTATGTTTTACATCAGAATCATATTATAAATATCTGAATGCCTAAATCATGCATAATAAAGCAAATTTAAATTAATCTGAAGTTCTTATGGAATTATGCTGCCTTGCAGTATGAAAATCTCTCTTTTCTTCATATTTCAAAGTTGGCAGCTATGATGCTTTAAAAAATATTATCCAATAATAAAGTTTTAAAAATAGTGAAAGGAACAAATCCAGATAGTAGACAGATACCTGTTGTTTCTGTCACCTGGCATGTTTCTCCTCCAGCCAGCTTTAGTTGTAGACATACTGACTCTTTAAGGGGTATAAAGTTATAAACCAGTGCTCGAAGAAGCAGGAGAGAGAATGCTGGATATTGTGAATCAGATAACCCATGTGATTGTGTTGCAAGAGGATGGTTGTGTCATCTATATAAAGTGTTAGAGTGACACCAGGTGTTTGGTGGATGTGATGAAAATATTGCACAGTGAAAGCTGTAATAAACTTTCTTATTGTATATCAGGTAAAATTGGATAGGATGAGGAAAAGATAGATCCCGTATTGAGAAAGAATGACTGGGGAGGTACAAGTTAATTTTTCGAACAAATAGTGCTAAAAAAAAGTCTCGTGAAACTAATTATGAAAGCTGTATACCAAGTTCTATCAAATGCTTTGGCTATATATATAGAAGCATTTTGCTGTGAAATACTTCATGAGCAAGTTCACTGTCCTGACAAATTGGTTGTTGTGCAGTGGTTTTTGGGGGGGGGACCAAATTGCTTGTTATTGAGAACGTTTCGGCTCAGGAGAAATCGTTTGCGCATCTAAGTAACACAAATTCATATATCTTGGATAAAAGGCTAGTAGTCTAAAATTTTGAGGATCGAAGTGGCACTGACTATGTTTTTGGAATAGGTAGGATTAGTTTGTGCTTCCAACTTTGAGAGAAATACCAGTATAGTAACCTATAATTCATTTGCCTCATGTAAAATCAGAGATTGGTTCATTTAATTCAGGTTAATGGAGTACATGCTGCAGCCTCTTTGCCTTTCCTAATGAATTTTTGTTTTGTCTTTGATATTGGCAACTCTCACCGAGATGATGGTCTTTGATAGATAGATAAGTGTCAAGGCTACTAGTACTCCTTTCAGGCTGTTACAGTTCTTGGTATATTTCTATTATGCCATATCAGAAGTTGTTTTCAGTTATGGAACCAGGAAGTAAAAATTCTCTTGTAGGCTGTCTGTGTATCATAAGAAAAGCTCTCTCCAGTTAGTCTGCAGCTGTCTGTCCCATAGAAACAAGCCTTGACCCATTTTCCGTAGAGGGGTGTCTTGAAGATTTACTTTCAGTTAGCCATCTTGGTGCATTTAAAGATGAATTGGCAGCCCTTGGTTCTCTCCTATTTGAAATATACTAGCCCTGTTGCTATAGTGACACTGAGTGGGAGCTGCTGTTATCGTAGACAGACAGTACTGTGATATTGTCTTGAGCTATGCATTGGTGAATAAATTTAACACCATCATCAATTTCAAATAAGGTTATGTTCTCGGAAGCAGCATGCAGTTCTTAGCTTAACTACAGGGGAAAATTATATTCCTGTAGAAGGTCTAATCTTGAGTATGCAAGGGTTGATAATGTATGCTGTTTGATGGTAGGCAGCACTTCCAGACATGATGTTAAATTCGTATTAATTTTTATTTTATAACCATACACTATCTGGAGGGTAACACTGCAAGGAACTCCATTAATTTGATATGTGCCATGATGAAAAGTGAATTATTACCGCCACTCGTTACTGAAGTTCTCAATATCTGGTAAACTCCTTTCTGCGAGATGGCCACTAATTTGATACGTCCTGCATCCTTGCTGGAGAGCAGTCTTATTTTCCTTGCTTTGGGGTGTTCTGCTGTTCTTTTGTATGTGATCTTCACCACCACAGTTCCAGCACTTAAGCATTGGCTTGTTGCCACTTCTATTAACATCTGTAACAAGCTCCTATAGTGTTGAGATTTTAACTGAAGCCCACTGTATTCTTTTAAACACTTATCTTCAAAGTCTATCCTCTGGTTTTCGGACAGTCTCTCAGAGAAGAGGTGAGCCATAGCTTGAGAATTCCATCCATTTGCATTTGGCATTATACAGAATTGAGTCTTATACACTTTGCCAGGAGATCTTCTCATCATAAGGGAATAGCTTTAGAGAGAGTCGAGAGGACATGAGTAAAAATTAAACCATCACAGTTGTATCCTGCTGTTGTCAGTCCCAATTCGATTTTTTTTCAGAGCCCTCTCTATATATTAAATATTTAAATAAAATTCAAGTTCATTATATATATATATATATATCAAATGTAGATCATCAGATAGGTAAACTTCTACATAAATTTAAAAATAAAAATGTTCAAAGTACAAAAGCATGTATTGAATACAAATTTACATCACTGAATATGAATACATGAATTTACATATTTCTAAGTTTTTGTTCTGTAAATTCTAAAATTGTTTGAAAATCAAATTTCCTTGCGTCTTCACTTTCATAATTGCTAAACTATTTAATCTGTCCTGATTCATTGTCGATCTCAGATAGTTTTTTTATTAGTTTTAGCCTGGAAAATGATCTCTCTCCAGAAGCAACACTTACTGGAATTGTTAAGAATATTCGGAGAGCAATAAACAAATTTGGAAATTCCATTGCTCTATCATTATCTGATAAAAATTTGAACATTTTAAACAGGTTTTCAAAAAATTCTGAAGGAAAAATAGATTTCAAAGCTTCCATATCTTCAACTAACATTTTTCTGTCACCTTTGGTACATTATTTTCTGTTAACTTGGAATCTGTTAGAGAAATTTCTAATTCAGCTGCATGTTTTTGTAGTACTTCTTTTTCCATATTTTGAAATTTTCCCAGAAACCCAAATAATTCATTATGATTTTTTAATTGTTCAAAACAATCTTTTAGTGATTCTGTAGCTTTATCTAAAACAACTTTAAAAAAAGATATATGCATTTATCGGGTCTTCAATAGGTGGTTCATCATCACCTTCATAATTGAAATATTTCTTTTTTGAAATTCTGTCGATACTTCCAAATTTGAGTTTTTGCCTGAACTTGCAACTAGTTCGAATCCAGTATTTCTGTAGTTGCTTAACCATTTTTAAAATTTTTCAAATGAAGAAAGCAATGGATACATCTACAAATTCACTTTGAAGTTCCTTGCTAACATAGTTGACTTGGAACAGTAAATCGTACCAAAAAACCAGTGATACTGAAAATTTATAGTCTTTCATTGTGCTTCCCAAAGATTCTGCTTTGCTTTTAGTTTGTGAGTCTTCGAAAATTTCTGATGTTTCGAAAAGAGCATCATAAAATTCACCTGTTTGGTATCTCACTGCTTTTACGCTTTGAATTCTACATTATCCTGGTATCGCAAAGTGGCTTCACAGTAAGTCCTTTTACATATTTGAGAAGTACTAACCATATTTTTGAAGATACCGAAAACAAAACATATAGGCGTTGGAGAATATCAAAAAAGGCTAAAGCTTCTGGGTAAATTTTTGCCACATCTCCCAATACTAGGTTATAATTGTGACAAACACAAGGAGTAAAAAGTGCCTGTGGATTTAAGAGTCTAGTTTGCACCCCGGAGACTTTCCCCTACATGTTCAAACAATTATCATAACCTTGCCATCTTATGTTGGTGATGTCAAGTCCTAAACTTTGAATTTCCTTTTTTAACACAAAAAATAGATTTTCTCCTGTGCTGCTGTCTACATGTATAAATTTGATGAATTGTTCATATATAGCAATATTTGAGCCTGGTAATGTTCCATCCGAAACATATGTGATGCTAAGAGACATTTGTTCTTGATGACTGACATCTGGAGATCAGATCAATCCAGAAGCACGGCAAAATATTTTCCATATTTTATTCTATCAATAATTTTATTTTTTAGTTTGTTGCCTATTAAGTTAATTATTTCATTTTGTATTGTTTTGCATTAACTTTGATGTATTTGTTTTGTGGTAATTCTTTGTATATGATCCTACATTGATGGATCAAATTTTCCAAGTAACTCAAGGTATACCTAGAAAATTTCCATTTCGTGCATCGCCTAGGTTTTTGATGGATCCTCTAAACGTGATACTACGTTCTGCTAAAAACTGAACTACAGAAAATAATCTTTCAAATATCTTATACAAACGAATTTTTCCTTGGTTCAACAACTTCTGTTGAACATTATCTATTGTTTGTTCAGCAGAAAGTCTTTTTTGAAGCTCCGCACATTTTAACATAGCTACCAAATGATTTTTTGACTTTTGATGTGTGGCTAATCTATTATATATATTTGACTAGTTATTAAATCCTACAGTGGCTAGTGCAATTGCGGCACCCATACTGAATAGCCGATAATGAAAACAAAATATTCTGTCTTCTGATTCAGAATATATTATATAAGGACGGCTTATTATTTCACCATTCGTAAGCTTTCTATGCAGATGCACTTTTGAAAAGTGTGTTCCATCCTTTTTGCATGGAATCTCATTTAAGGTAATTTTTGCAGAACCTTTTATAACTAAATAATCTTTTATTTTCTGAGTAATAATCTCGGGCCAAGACGCGGGATCATTACTTATATTCTGTGATTCCATTTTTATTCCAATATTTGCTTCTTTCTGTTCTGGCTCTGGTCTGTGTAATTGTATTTCTTGTTCATTTTTTACTTGTTCTTCTTGATCTTCATCGTTTTCATCAACTTCTTCATTTTTGTCATTTTCTTCTTCATGTTTGTCAGTACTTTCTTCGTTAATTTCTCACCTTCATTATCTATTTTCTCGTTTCAGTGGATTCGACATCTAATGATAAAATTATAGGTTAAATATCCATTTTTAATTTTAAAAATAATTGTTTTTTAATAAAGATTATGTAATTTCTTACCTTATTCAACAATTAGTATAGTCATAAAATATGACTCTAATAATTGCAACAGTTAGAATAGCGAACTACAAATGCAAGAAACAGTTGACATTTGATACTAGCTATATATCCACCAGTGGCTGGTACAGTTGTGCGTGCATATACCTGCATAGTAGTTTATGTACATAGTGAAAAATGTCTAATATAGGACTATCCCAATTAAATTCAATACATTTGACATGAACTTTTACGGGTACCAGTTTTCTATATTATAAAGTATATATTATATAATAAACACATTAATAAATTTCATCCAGCAATGCAAACTTGAATATATTTTATTTGAATAATTCATAATTTATCCATTATGGTCAAAAGCAATTTGCTTTAAATTTTGATTTTTTTTTTTGGTTCATTTTGATGATAACGGGGGGCCCCAATCGCCCTTTATCCTGTCCTGGCCGTTGTTATAAAGATCTTTAAACTGTCAACTTCTGGTGGCAGAAGAAGGTCTTTCACTGATTTGTATTTCGGCCACAGAAACCCTCTCTTCAATTTCTCCAACTTTTTTCCAGCCGTGTCTATTCTGCCTTCCTTAACCTCAAATTTGTTTTATTATGCAGATAGTTTCTCTTCATCTCTCCTTGAACTGATATGATGACTCCTTCTATCTTTACTTAAAAGCAGGCATTCAGCTCCACTCCTATCACCAAAAATTGTTCCTTATGTGCGGATTCAAAAAAGACTGAATGCACACAGAATCAATAAAACTTATTTTTACCAAAACAAACATTTTACAGTTCTAGAACTTTCCACAAAAATACTTGCACTGTATTGCAAAGTACAATCAGTAATTTAAACTGTTAATAACATTAAATACAATGCAAAGCTCATATAGAGATAGATATCTTAATACTCCAAACTCGTGCTGAACTAAACCACTGAGAAACTGATGTTCGCTGTGGTCGTATACAGTTTTCCCCCAACCACTGAGAAATTTCTAGTTTTTTGAAATTACTGGAAGGTATGTACGGTAAAAGTTACATATTAGAACCGGTTACAATTACACATAGGGATCAATTATATACAGAATGGACTAAAATGTCGCCAAATCCAGCACCATGTTAGTGATATCTAGCAAGATGAACATTTACTAAATATAAAATGGACAGTTGCCCCTCTAATCTTAAATTTCCGGCATACCTTCATCCCTCTCAAGCATTTAATGTTGTATGATACAAAAAGTACTATAATTTCGATAAAATTATTTACATGTGTATCAAATTTGTAACAATGTTTTCTATTACGGACTATAAAATCAAAATATCGGTCAAGATTAACGGATATGCACTTAATTTTGTTAGCATCTTCAAGAACTAATCCTGACATGACTAAAAGAAAAAAATCAAAAGCTACGGTAATAAAGTAGTGTTGATAGAATGTGTTTGTGGACTTTATATGATTGCATAAAAGTTGAAAAAAAAATGTTAAAAATATTTATTCTTTTAACACATAATAATGCTGCTTAAACGAGCAAAAGAGTGAGTAAGGATTACAATTGAACTGTAGGCTGCCCCTTTGACCGGGCAAAGCAAAAGTGATTTGGTGTGGACGGAGTGCGTGTTTATTGCTTACTGGTTAGTATTTGCCACTGACATTGCGTGGCACTACCATCGTATAGCAGTGCTGGTAGACAAAATATTCTAACCGTGACAGTACATTCGTCATAGTATTGACATTTGATGCAAAAATTTTAATTATTTATATACCGTCTTTTTCCGAAAATAAGACACTGTCTTACTTTCTTTTTTGGTCCAAAATACGCGCTAGGGCTTATTTTCGGGGGAGGGCAAAAATAAAAATATATTTATATATTTTTATTTAATATTTATTTTACACAGAATACAGAAATTTAAATTTATTCAATTACAGTCATGTCATCTTCTGGAACATCGTTCTAAATAAAATTCTGAATTATATTCTGATTTTCTTCCAAATCCATTTCCTGTTGAATCATTGGTCCGAATCTCTCATGTCTTGCGATATAGCTATCGTTAAATGCAGTGGCGTAGCTAGGGTGGGGCAAGGGGGGACATCTGTCCCTGGGCGCAGTATCCAAGGGGCGCCAAATTGATGCTACGAAATTTTTAATGAAATTTTTTCCATTCTTGGCGCACAGAAGGGGGCGCAAATTCTTCAGTTGTCCCCGTGCGCCGGAAACCCTAGCTACGCCACTGGTTAAATGAATACTTCTTGTCTAAGTAGCCTGTTCGTAGTGCATTGGAAACATCACTATCAGTTATTTTGTCCGATGAAATTTTTACCCAATTCACAACTTCTTGTAAGCGTGGTTTTACAAAATTACCTCGATGACTTCTCACCATTCTGTTTTCAATATATTCATTGATTTCCATACGCAAATGATCCTTGAATGGCTTGTTTATTGCAATGTCAAGTGTCTGGAGGGAACCAGTCATTCTTGCTGAAATCATTATTTGATCAATCTTCCTCTCAGCAAAAATGTTTTTCATGTCTTTAGCGCGGTGAGTACTGGCTGAATCCCAAACTAGTAAACCTCTATTCTGACCCCTCAACAGTGGTGGCAGCATAAAATCAACCCACTTTCTTATAACTGCTTGGGTGCACCAAGCTTTTTCACTTTCAATGACATAAATTCCTGAAACACCTTGAATTTGGTCTTTTTTACCTTTAGTGATTAAAAATGGCGATACTTTCTTTCCATCTAGACGAATCGCCAAAATACAGGTAACACGTGCACTATCGTAACCTGTAGAAGGAACGTAAATTGACGAAGAAGATTTGTGGTGAACTGTCGTTTGAGCTCCTTGGCCTAGGAATACCGCGGTCTCATCCATAGCAATCATGTTGGAGAGTTGGTATTTCGAAAAATCGATGCCATCAACAAAAAGCTTAAATGCAAGTGCACGCTTAACAACTTCATTGTCTTCCAGCTTAAACAATGTTGTTGATCTCCTTAGAGACAGTTCATATCGTTTAAGGAAGTTGTCCAACCAGTGTGATGATGCTTTAAATTCTTCTGTGCATATATCAAATTCAATTGCTGTTTCAAGGGCAAATTTTTGAATATCAGGCCTACGCACAACCAAAGCCATTGCTTTACTGCCTGCAATCCATTCCCAGATGCAATCTTCCAACTCAAAAAATAATGGCTGCCGACCTGATCCAACTCTGCGTTTTTTCTCATTTCCTTCGTCCACCAGTTGACACAGGTAATCGTACTCTGCACGCCATTTACGAACATTACGAAGATCCAGAATTCCTAGATTCCCTTTTTGTACTCGACGGAATAGCTCTTTCGTTTTGTACTCATTTTAACTGGGCTTAAAAATTATTCACTTTATTTTTAAATAAAATTACGTATGAGAAAATAATCAGACTTACAAGACTGCAATGAATGAACGTTGTATACCTGTACTGTCGCTCAATGTAGACTACTGCCTTATGTTGTACTTTTAAGATAAATTCCAAGAATTAATTTGAAACGAACTGTAGAGGTAAACAATTAATTTCTCGGAATATTTTGTTTCAAACATTTCTCTGAAATACGAGTATTAGGAAAAAGCTAAACATATTATTACTTAATAAATCAACAGCATTTTTTAACGAATTCTTTTTGTCACATTATTTTAACTAGGTATTATTTTCGGGGGATGTCTTATTTTGTAAAAAGTTCCGAAAATCACGATAGGGCTTATTTTCGGAGGATGTCTTATTTTACAAAATGTTCCGAAAATCACGATAGGGCTTATTTTCAGAAAAAGACGGTACAACATTTCAAAACTGATAATCATTTAAATAAGCTATTACAGTTATAAAACTAAACTATGATGTTTTTAAGAACATTAAAAAAACTTGAAAAGTATGTAAACAGTGTTTAAGTGTGTAAGGTTTTAGTTAAACTAACAAAGTTTTAGTTTAATTTAAATCTTTCTATCTCTTCTCAATTTCAACTTCCCGTTAGAAGAAGCGCGCGTTTTCAGCTTATGCTAATTTGAAGTGGAGCCAAGTTCTATTTAAACCAGAGGTAGAAACCTCTCAGTGTGAGAGAGCTTTTAGTCTCAGATCACGGTCACTCCATTCGACATTCGCCGGACCAGCTAGCATTTAAATTCTAAGCCATAGTGCTTGTTACGTGATTGCTTATTGAAATAAATCCAAGTGCGTTAGTATTAGTAAATCTTGCTACGCACCATTTAGTTACAGGCCAACCTCGTGTATAGCTCTGCGAGCAACGATTAATTTAATTTCTATTTAGTTTTAAATTCACCTGATTGTTCATTTTAGACCCAAGTGTGGTCTTTACTTTCTGTATCCCTCCCGAGTTGGGAAGTAGTTTGTAAATAATAGTAATTTAATAAAAGAGGATTTTAAATCCCTTTCAAGTGCAGTTATTCTCCAACTTAATCACAGTATCCTACCACCGAACATAGCTGCATTCAGCTCGCTGTTCAAGATCAGGACTTAAGGAGTTTCACGAAGATGTTTGCCAAGAATATGCACCGAACACTCAGTTCTGACAAAGTGATCATCTTTCGGTTTCTAGAGCATTCCAAGCGTCTCAATATGCTTTAAGACTCAAATGGATTTTCCTTTGTGGTAGTATCCTGCAGCAGCTAAGGATGATCGGACACGCATTTCGAGATTTGATTCCTTTGTCAAACAACAGTAGGATTGTTTTTTTAAAAGTAGGTAGGATTCTTCTCATTAAACAGCCAAGTTATGGCTATCATTAAATTGGCCTGTCATTAAATAGCCAATTTTATCTTCTTTCAGGATGCTAAAGAATAATTCACTTCTTATCAGTATATTGATTTTTACCAGGCATATAGAATTTAAGATCTGGTAATTTCATGTCATGCGGTATAGCGAGATTAAAAATTAAATATATATTGGATGAAGGAATTATATCTGTTATTTTTGGAATGATACATTGTGAAAAGTCTCTGTTTCGTTCTTAATCCCGAAATGCATGCTCGGATGGATGTAGTTTTCAAGGCAAAAAACTCTGCGCATTCTTCGGTGACAAGTTTCATTTGCGAACCAGAGTCTAGTAGAGCTTTTATTCTGCCCAAACACATTCGTCACGTAATAACCACCGTGCTCTGTATAACAGAATTTATCACTTCCGAAGTAGTTGTAAGATTATGTGCTTCTTTCAAGTGTCTTGATGCGCGGCGCTTCTTCGGAAGGGTTAGTTTTCCGCTGGGGTGAAGTATCTGGAGAGTGAAGGTCATTGTCTCTATAGAGGAGGGAATGATGCTTTCGAAAGCAGCGGCTGCACAAAAAATTTGAATTGCATTCTGCAGAATAACTTTATAGACAATTCACACACAATTTGTTATTTTTGACTGTAATAAGCCCATTCTCAACATTCATATTTTTGAATGCATTACATTTGGAAAGAGTATGATTTCCTTTACAATGGATACATTTTTCTGAGTTGCAATTATTCGAATTTACAAAAAACTTTTTGGTTTTGCACCAATACTGGGTTTAGGCTAAACTTTGATAGGCATATTTTTATGGATGTTCATAGGACCAAAGTTGGATTTTCAAAACTTAAATATTCATCCAATAATAGAACATCTTTGGATTTTAGGCTCAGCTCAGATTGCTTTTGAGTGTAATTGTCAATTTTCTGAAGGAGAATATTGATTAGTATTCCATTAGATAGTGTGCCGAGGTTGTACTTTAAGGCCTTCAAGGCGTGTAGATTACGTTTGATATTGTCTAATAACCGGGGAAGTTCCTTAGTTGGTTCTTGCTGGACCCGGCAGAGGAAAAGTGACTTGGTGGGGGCTGAGTGCGTGCTTATTGCATATTGGTTAGTACTGGGTTCTCGCCACTGACATTGCGTGGCGCTGCAATGATTACACAGTATAAATAAACAAAATATTCTAACCGTAACAGAACAGACTGTTCAATAATTATTAAGAATTAAATGTTTCAAGTTATTCATTTTTATCTTATACATAACCTGACTGACTGAACCTTTAAAAAATGCTTATAAATAATAAAGCCTAAGTTTGTATTTTTGTTTTATTTATTATACTAGCCGCTACACGGCCAGCCTTCGTCTGGCTTTTAAGTGTACCAGAAAAATGCCTAAAGAGAACACCAAACATTAAATTTGAAACTGCACAGAATTTTACTCTGCAGAACAATTTTATCGAAAAAGAAACAAACAACAACGAAAAAAAAAAATTCAGTTAAAAATACATTACATATAAAAAGCATACAACGAAATAAGCAATATCCCTTAATACAAATATTAATTATCCTAATAAATAAATTAACCAACTTCCCTTTGCAAAATATTAAGAACTCAAATGATATAAACAGATTAAGAACTTAAAACAGATTAAAAAATATCATGCAAAACTTTTTTATAATTAAAATTATATATAATTAAAACATAATATTACAATGAAATAAGCAATATCCCTTGATACAAATGTTAATTATCCTAATAAAGTAATTAAACAATTTACCGTTGCAAAAAGAAACAACTTTTTAATTTCTTAAACTTTTCAGTCTCTTAAAAACAGTAACATAAGAAATACGATGAAAAATTGTTGCCAAACGGAAATTTTTAAAAGAATGAAACTATTCAAAATGACGCAATTTCATCAAAAATCTATCAACAACAATAAGAAAGGAAAATTGTTGCCAAAACTACATTTTAAAA
>KK119250.1:79978-107834 GCA_000611955.2 Stegodyphus mimosarum | reverse complement strand
GATTGTGAAGTAGTGTGAGCGTTGTGATTATTGTGAGAATAGCTGCTTACTGTGAGTGCTAAGCTACGCGAGAGTTTTGTGAACGGAAAGCAATCGAGATAGTGCTTTGCCGTGAAGCTATCTTTACATTATAGCTTGACAGTGTATTGGTGATTGTTCCACGGTGTTTTATTATAAGTTTAGTGTTGCCGTGAAGCTACCTTTACAGTTACAGCCTGAAGCTGTGTTGCTGATTGTTTCAGCGTATTTATTGTAGATTTTCGACGCTTTTAAAGGTAATTTTGGAACTGTGCTGTAAATAGTGATTCCTGTAAATAAATTGTGCTTTTTATTGTTCTGCATCGTGTTTTCATCCGATACTCTCAAATCCACGAACCCGTATAACGCAACAATATGTAGAGATTATTTTTTAAATCTCCACGATTCAGAATTGCATGGGGGGGGGCAATGTGCTGTTTGCAAAAAAAATCCGGTAATCAGGCTATAAATAATACTTTGTCACCATTTTCTATTCGCACGTCGTATATTGTTCGATAACGTTGCACTGTATTTTGCCATCATTAACTTCTTTTTTTATTACTACTACTACTAGATACACAGTCCAGTCACATTAATGTGACCATCTGTCAAAAGCCAGAATAACCACCTTTCGCAGAGCGGACTGCTGCGAGACGTGCAGGAAGAGAGTCACATAGGTCCCTGAAGGTGTTCTCTGGGATGTTGAGCCATGCCGACTCTAATGCCGTGGCCAGCTGCGCTAGATTACGCGGTTGAGGATCCATGGCGCG
Organism: Stegodyphus mimosarum; assembly: GCA_000611955.2. Taxonomy (NCBI): domain Eukaryota; kingdom Metazoa; phylum Arthropoda; class Arachnida; order Araneae; family Eresidae; genus Stegodyphus; species Stegodyphus mimosarum. Next base: position 107,046 of record KK119250.1, on the reverse strand, counting down.
AACAACTCGATCGAGATGGTCCCACAGATGCTCGATTGGGTTTAAGTCAGGTGAGTTTGCTGGCCAGGGGAGGACGGTAAACTCATCCTGGTGCTCTTCGAACCACGCACGTACACTGGCAGCTGTATGGCACCTCGCATTGTCCTGCTGGAAGATGCCATCATCCTGAGGAAAAACAATGCGCATGTAGGGGTGAACATGGTCCGCAAGGACAGATGCGTACTTGTATTGATCCATTGTGCCTTCCACAATGATCAGTGAACCTAGAGAATGCCAGGAAAACATTCCCCAGACCATAATGCTCCCGCCTCCAGCTTGGACCGTTCCGGCAATGGTTGCAGGGTGGTTCCTTTCAGAGGTTTCACGCCTTATACGCCAACGTCCATCTGTCCGATGGAGCATAAAACGCGATTCATCCGAAAACGCAACCTGTCGCCACTCAGTGGACGTCCAGCTGCTGTACTGGCGTGCAAATTCTAGCCTTCGCCGTCGATGAACAGCAGTCAGCATAGGTGCACGAACCAGGCGTCTGCTTCGGAGGCCCAGACGCAGCAATGTTCGCTGAATAGTACTTTGGGAGACACTTTTGGTAGCCCCTTGGTTCATTTTGGTGGTCAGTTGCTCAACGGTAGCCCGTCTATCTGCCCGAACGCATCTCCGCAACCGTCGTTCGCCTCTGTCATCTATGGCCCGTGGTGCACCACATTTGCCACGTCGCTGATTTTGGACAGTCCCATTTTGCCATGCACGGTACACTTTTACCACGGCGGCACGCGAACAGTTCACAAACTCAGCCGTTTCGGAAATGCTTCCACCCTTGGCCCGAAAGCCAATGATCATGCCCTTTTGGAAGTCGGATAAATCGCTTCGTTTCTGCATTACGCCAACGATTGAAATGTTTTCCGAAGCCCTCACACACCCTTTATATACGCTCAACTGCACTGTGCTGCCACCTGCCTTCTGTGATTGGTTATTTAACTCTGACATGGAAAGTACGTGGTGGTCACATTAATGTGACTGGACTGTGTAAATTTGAGTAAAGTAATTTAAGTAACGTAGTTATTTTCGTTTTCAACTTCAGATCGATAGTTAAGTTTACTTATTTGTTAATAAATACAGCAACTAACTTTTATGTACAGCTAAAATAAGTCTTCATCATGCCAGCCTGATGTTGCGCTCAAGCCTGCAAATTCATCTATGATGGCACCAATGAATATACTTATTGGTATTGAAGTTTCCAAAAGTTGCATAGGAATTGTGGATTAAAAATATTCCATGCGATTGCAGCGTTGTTGTGATTGTGAGAAACACTTTTGAGTGTTATCTGTCGGCACGATTATTTACCAAACAAAAAAAGGTACTGTTATTCAAGTTTGTAGAGGGAACCCTAAATTAAAAATCAATGCTTATCCACTCATTTTTTCTGATATACTTATCTGAGAATCTAACACCTCAGATGAGCAGGAAGGAAAAAAAAGCCAGTATCGATAAACATTTTAAAATTAATTTTTAAGAAAAGAAAAAATTGCATCGTTTGAGAATTTTTCGTCTTTATTACTGAATAAACTAAACTTTTCAGATGAATCGCTGATGGAATTTTCTTTTTGGTTTAATTTTAATGTGCAACTTAAAATTGAGAAACTATTTATATATCACTTCATATTGTTGCGTTTCTTAGGCTGCTATCATACATCCGCTTGTTTCAGAAGAAAACTGTTTGGAACAATTTTTCTGCTTTGTCAGAATAGCCAATCACCACAGATGACTGTGGGGTTAACAAAGGGAAAACTGTTTCTCCATTACAAACAAGCTGATAGCTGATTGGTTGAAAATGAACAACTTGCAATTTTTTTTCGGAAGGAAGAAAAAAATCGTGTGTCTTTCTTTCAATAGTGTCCGAAACAGTTGTTCGTGTGAAACAAATGCGAGTGTGATACGGGCCTTACGGGTTCATGGATTTGAAGTGATTGACGCCAACACTTGATGAAGAAAGAAAACACAATTTATTAGCCAGTATTATTTTAAGACAGCTCCAAAAAACACGTTTACAGTCGTCGGGAAACTACGCCAAGCATGCTGAAACAATCAGCAACACAGCCATTAGGATATACGGTAAAGTGGTACGGTACGGTATCTTAAGTGAACTATCCTTCACTTAAAAATCTTGTTGTATACGATGATTACATAACAGGAAAAATAAAAAAAAAGATATTGAAAATGTGTTTGTTAGAGGAAGAAAGAAAAACGCTTCTATTATATCACACAACTTTTATTTATCTTCCATCACTATTAGAAAAAGTTGTAATTACTTTATATTTTTTAATACAGAATCTAAAAAAAAATCAACAAATAATAAGAGGCGTTGATGGCTATATTTCCAAATAGCTTCTTCATGCTTGATTTAAAAAATTCAAAAATGAGATACCGAAAGAATTTTGAACCTACGGAATTTGGGACCGACTATTTTATGGACCGAAGGAATTTTGTCCTATTAAATATGGACGAATATTTACAGACAAAGCTACAAAAAATATCAAATATAAACATATCATTATCAGCCAGTATATTTATTTTAAGTGCTTCAGGTTTATCGGCTTTTGCTTCATACCTGTTGCCGCTTTAAGTTTACATATTTTTCAAAGAAGAGAAGAACATAAATAATGTTATAATTTTTATGAACAGTTATTTAATTTACCGAAAGCTAAATCAATTACAGATGAAGAAGTTTATCTACGAGAACAAGATTTTGTAACTACTTTAAAATATTTTCCTGTTGAAAAATATGTAAAACAAACACAATTAAAGGGATATAAATATATTCATAAATCCGAAGGATTTCATTCTTAAATAAATGGATGTTAACTGGGGCGAAATTTCTGAAAACACAATTTTTAGCAAAGATTTAATTAGAAATTTCGAAAATGTTGTCGATGGGGAATTGATATCAAGACATAAAAAATTATCTGAATCTTTTTTCAGTGAATATAACGATAAAGTAGACTGGACTAACATATCAGCTTATCAGAAATTATATGAGTCATTTATGATTATGTATGAAAATCAAATTAAATTGGATATTATATCTAGACATAAAAAATTATCTGAAAAATTTATTTTAGATAATGAAGATAAAATAAATTGGCATAACGTATCAGAATATCACACTTTAAGTAATAATTTTATTTTAAAAAATTAAATATGAAATCAATTTCTAGATATAAAAAAATTATCGGAAAATACCATTGAAGAATTGAAAGATGTAGTCGATTGGGACGAAATAATGAAATGTCAAGAACTGAGTGAAAACTTTTTAAATAAACAGAAAGATAAAGTTGGTGTAAACCTGAATTACATAAACAATTATTTGAAAATTTTATTAAAAAGACATAAAAGACGAGGTAAATTATTAGCACATGTATGTGGAACTCTTAATAAAAATTATTATCGGAAAAGGGAATGCAATCTCGTCAATTAACTACATAACTTAAAAATCTACCTTATAAACCAATAGGCTGTTTGGGAGGGGGTTTTAATGAACTTTATTAATATTTTATTCTTATATATTTTATTTCTTATAATTTAATTGAATAATCGTAATAAATCAAAAAATATTGATTTATTGGCAAACAGAAAATTCTGGAGATGATTTTGATCCAACATCTTTAATTTTACAGGGTCGATGACCATCGGCCCTGTAAAAAAAAAATTCTACAAAAAGTTTTCATTTTTTAAATTTTGGATCTTATGAAAAAAATCACTGTTTTAATCATTTTTGTCTCATTTGATTTTTTTTTAATTAGGGGTGTGTGAAAAATATTTAAAAAACACTTAGTTTTTATTACTATTTTTAATCTTTTTTTTATTAAAATGAAAGATAATTTTGTTTCAAATTTTTGAGTGTATCATAACCGACAAAAATGTTGTAAGTAAGCAGCATATCTCACATACTATGGAAAAACATCATATTTCTATGAAAATATAGCTCATGAGTTATAATTTCATAGAAAATTGATATGTCCTATAGTATGGGACATATGCTGCTTATAAATAAATAAGGAAGAAACATCTTACCTCTACTTGTGGAAACGAAAACGATTTCTGAATTATTTCTAATAATTATTTTTACTGGTTTGTTAAACTTCGTTTATCACCACAAATTAGATTTTAAGGACAGAGGAAAAATAAAATTCTCTTACAAACGCCGCAGACCTAAATTTTCAACTTTTCAACTCGTATAAGCTGCGGCTTATCGACCCGAAATTACGGTACATATCAGCCATTTATCTTATATATGATCTGTTGGTATTGTGAAAAAACATAACTTTTCTTTTACATGGCCTGAACGTCTCCCAATTTACACCAGTGTGCCAACAATGTAAATGACAATAATATTGCATACAAAGCAGATGTTTAAAAACAATAAATATAATTATTTGTTTATTTGGCTGTACTCTTATGCTTAATTGATTCAGTAGCCGCTGAAGTTGTGAGTTCGGACAAAATGGACCAATATCAGTAATCACTGTTGTATCACCGACAAAGAGTGCAGGAACGATAACGTCGCATTCATATTTGCTCGCATTGCAAAGTAATGCTCAGTCATAAAAAATAGCTTATCTTGGGGAAAATTCAACTTCATCTTGCTTCACACAAATGGTTTTTAATAGCATCAATCTCAACTGAAATTTCATATGACATATATTCTGTAACAGTACAGAGGTGTTGGTTTAGTTTTATTACTTTAAATAAAATCATTTCCGGTTTGATTACACTTATTTACTGAGGATTATATTTCTTACATACTGAAAACTATTTTAATTTTAAAAGGAATATATATATGTATAGGACTATAATTTTTTTGTAATTTCTGTTCAATTATTTTTCCAGTCAGACAAGGATTTGATTCCAAAATTTATAAAAAAGCAATGAGAAAAGTATTTTATTTAATTCAAATTTAAATTTAACAAAATTTCTATTCGTAAAATCCTGCCACTTTTCATGCTGATACACTTCCTTATAGTGTAGATCAGTGATTCTCGATCACTGTGTCGCCGCACTTTTGTGTGCCTCCAAATTTTAGAAATGTATATAGTAATTATAATGGGTTTAATCCTAGTACAGGTACACACGAGAATTTTCAAAAATTCTCATGTGTACCTGTACTAGGATTAATTGTGGTATCGAAGTCGACTTTGGTGCACTGGAGGAGAGCGCAATTCGAAGCATTTTCGCGCATGTTCAGTATGTAATTTAAATTGAGAAGTTCTGATTGGTGCAGATGGGAGGTCAGCTTACTTGTCAGACATTTTTGTTATTTTTAATAACATTAATTCAAGTATGCAAGACCCGAAAGAAAATATATTAAACTTAACAGATAAACTACTGGTATTCCAAAAACAAATAACTTTATGGAAGAATAAGCTGAGGAAGGCAATTTGGAAACGTTTGAGTCAGTCCCAAAAGATTTTAATAAAACTATTCACAAAATTGTTATTGTCCATTTGACAACATTAGAGGAGAGAATTATTCATTATTTCCCAAATTTAGATATAAAAACATTTGATGGGGTTTGTAATCCATTTGTGATAACGAATACTTCTGTATTTTAATCAACTTTGAACGAAGAGGAAGAACTAATTTTGCTTTCTAATAATTGAGATTTAATTTGTAAATATTTGGAAGAATCAGTTAATTCATTTTGTATTAACATTAGATGTGGTTATCCCATGATGGCCAAAAAAAGCTTTAAAATATTATTACAATTTTATACATCTTATTTTTGTGAATTCAGATTTTCAGAATTAATCAACATAAGAGCGAATAAAAGATCGAAACTGTTAAATGCAGAAGACAATATGACAGTAGCATTGTCATTTTCACAACCAAATATAAATGAAATTATCCAAAAATATAAAAAAAAAAAAAAAAAAATCAAGCTCATATTTCTCATTAAAAGTGTTCTTATTATTAACTAGTAATTAATCCCTTAAAAAATGTACTGCTGTTTTTTGTAGTACATATTATTTTATTTTACATTAAAAATTATTACCATAAATTATTTTACACAGTGTATTATAGGTAAAACTAAGTAAAGTAAACAACTTTTAAGCTTATCTTTTTCTTTGTGTGCTGCCAAATTTTGAAATTGTTAAAAGTGTGCTGTGACAGAAAAAAGTTGAGAACCACTGGTATAGATACACATATATATGGATTTACTTAAAGATGTTAAGATAAATATTCTTGGTTGATTGAAAAATAAAGCCAAACACTGTGATCTGCTTAATATAATTTTTGCTACTATACATTTTACATTATGTAACAGAAAATCACGCAGTTTCATTTAATTTCATACTTAATTTGTTTTGGAATATTTTGGCAAAAAACTGGAATTAAGTTTTTTGCTCCAAATGATCGACACTTGCAACTTAATGCATTTATCAAGAATGGTCAACCCATCATTCATTTAACCAAATCATCACACATAATACTGCTCAAAGGGCAAATGAATTCCCCAATTTTTTGAAGAAAATATTTAGATGCTTTCAGCAAACGATCACACTCAGAAATCTTTTTTCCAGTTTATTTAATCCCTCAATTCTCATTGTTGACTGGACATATTCATGTCTCATGCCAACAATCACACATCACCCAGCATATCAAAGCCTATCACAAAAACCTGACATGCCAGCTGCAAGATTTGATCACATACCTCTGGGCATTGCTGGTCCATTACCTTCATCTGAAGGTTTTCGACATTTATTAAGATGCACCATCAGCTATAAAAAGCATTTACTATACAAGACATCAGAAATTTCTGGCTAAATTTCATGATTCGAAGTGCCATCAGTCATAATAACCCACAACCAAGGTTGACAATTCTAGTCACATCTCATTTACTCACATCATAATTCAGGCTACACACTAAGTTCATGCTTCATCATATCATCTTTTTTCAAACGGCCTCATGAAATGATTTCAGTGGATATTTAAACAAATCATCAGATGCTATAACAACACTCACTAAAGGACTGAGTCTCTGCCTAGTACTGCTCAATCTGGGTTTTTTCTCCAAAGAATATCTTCAGAGTGCATGTGCCAAAATAATATATAACATTACACTTCCTTTCAAGTTTTTTCAATCATCTCTTATTGATGAAGCATTGTCCTTTCTTCACACTTTGTGGGATATGATGAAAACTGTCTCCAACAACATGCCACAGCATACTGACCAAGTGCACTTAACACTAAACTTTAAATACAAGGTTAGTCGACTTTCCAGAAATAGGATTACTGTAGTTGAGAGACAAAACAGTTAATATGACAATAATAGATAATCAAAATCTATATAGCAAATATTCAATAAACTTAAAAAATGATGCATATTTTGCCTATTAATTTATGTAAAAATTTAAAATGAATATATACATGGTAACCTAAAATTCATAAACACTTCAACTATACATGAAAATCAAACAAATGGGTATAATGGAGTGTAATTTATGTGAAAGTGAATTGCAAGGAAGGAGATTAAATTTTGACAGAGGTAAACATTAGTTCAGTGTTTCACTGACAGAAGGCGCTGCATCATATTAATGATAATGATTACAGTCGAAACAATTTAGAAGTAATTACTCAGATAATTTATCCCCCCCAAAAAGAGCTGTTCTGTATTGTTTGTAATGTTTTTTGATGAGACTGTTACTGTCAGTATAGTAGCAGCTTCTACAGATGAAAGTTAAAATTAAATATTTGCCTCTCCATAGAGGAAAGAAAAGACAGGGTCCACTTTCCAGATCTATTTTTATGTAAATTGTCCCCTGAAACTATTGATTGACTTTCCTAATGTTTGAAGTTTATACAGATTTTACGACCACTTTGTATATTATATCCAAGTATCACCATAAATATCATCATCAATATATACCAGTTTTGTTATACTTCATTTCTTTTTTATGATTTCAAGTATTTTTCTTAACATGATACATTTCACTCAATAAAGAATATTCTAGATAATTATTCAATTTTTTATGATGCAGAGATGATTTCCATGTTATCTTAATTTACTATGTCAATAACTGTGAAAAACAGCCAGTATTTATATTAATTCAGTTTTATTAATGAGCTAGAACGATAATACTGTTCTCCACCAGTGTAGCGGATTGAGATGTGAATTTCGTTTAATTCCATTTCTCCAAAATCAAAATCACCATATTTCTGTAAAAAGAGAAAGCATTAGTCATAACTGGGCATACTGAGAGACATTTTAATAAAATTTCAAACAAATAAAAATAATGCAAGAAAAATTACTGGTGAATCCATTATTTTATATAAATGAGATATTTTTATATATTTAGAAAACTCAAGAACATCCACAGTAATGAAAAAACTTGCATCCAGTCACACATTTAACCTTTCATAGTATAATTATGCTTGCTTAAGTATCTGTGTATCTATTCCACAAAATACTTCATCCTTTTATTTAAAGAATAACACTTGAATTTAAATTTCAATTTATCATGTTTCTCAACAAGCTCCTAGAAATTTTGTCAATACTATATATTAAAAGAGGCTATTATAAAATGACTGGAATTTTGCACCAAATACTAAATACCAAAATATTCACAAACCAATTTTGACACCTCATGCAACCAAAAACTGGTACATTTTTGTCAGTGCGGTAATACAGGAAAAAAAAGGGGGATTCTGAATCTCCCGTTATCTCTTGCTCATAGTTAATTGGAAAAATTTAATAGCCTTTTCTATGTCTCGAAAGTATGACTTAAAATATACATTAGATTTATATACGGCCTTGAGCTACCATTCATATTCTTACACAAAATTGGACTTTTCTGAAATTATATGCCGATTTTTTTCCCATACTCATTTTCATATTTTGATTCTACAACTCAAATTATGCCTAAAAACCAAATTTTGTTAAATTTGATGAGAAATTTTACAAGAATTGAGAATATAGTTTGGCACATTTTTCACTCTGCACCAAAAATAATTCAGTTGGAGAACTCAGTATATGGCAACCTATTTCGCTGTGTTTAATTCATTTTGCGTAAACTGGGGGGGGGGGCGACATTTTCCCTTCTTTCTCGCAAATATTTTTACTTAGTATTATATTTTTAAATCACAATTGTAATTTTTTGACTTTTTTTTCTTTAATTCTCTTTCTTTCAATTTTAATTATTTGAATTGCATGGTTGAATTATATTTTTCAAAATTTTTTTAATAAAATGTCTATTTATTCATTCCGACTATGTACTTTAAGTATATTTATTAATATTATATGTTTGGAGAAGTTGAATTTATTTATTTGAATTGCATTTTTGAAAGAATCATTTGTGATCCAGTATACATTATGGTGCTTTTGAAAACTGCATACATTAAAAGATAAAATATGGTAAAGCATTGTTGATATGTCTTTCAGTGGGCTGTTCAGAAAGGATTTAAACAAGAAAGAAATATAATCAACATTTTAATTTAGGTGCAGATGTATATTTTGTTTCATACAATTTATCATTGTGTTTTTGCTTACACAATTTTATCATACAACTTCCAGTGTGTTAAAATGTTATCTGTATTTCAGAACAAGTTTAAAAATATTTCATTTTTAAAATCACAAGATTCACATAGTAAAACATAATTAAAAAAAATTAATACACTATTGATTTTTTTAAGGCATTTTGAAAATATATCCATGATCACCTACAATTTTTTATTTATTATATACTAAGAATATTTTTGAAAAATCTTGGTTTTTGTGACATTCTTATGAGTAGACGCATCATCTTCCACTTCATTAATATTTGCCCATAATAAACTAGTGAAGAGATTTTGATCAATATATTAAATATCTTTAGGCTAGGCAAAAGATGAAAGAAAGGACTGTCTTCACCAATATTGAAAATGTGTAAATTCATATCCAAATACTTCTTCGGAAACATTTTTGAATTTTAACAAGTTTGGCTGAGACATCCTCAGATTCTCCATTTATGATATGATAAAACAGTCTATAACACAATTTAAGTTTTTACATATCTTCAGTAAAAAAATATTTGCTCTTTACATTCACTTGTAATGTTATTTCTTGTGTCTTTTCTGTCAACATAGGTCCATTCGCTAGAATATTAGATGCATTTCAATGAGAGGAAACTTTAGCAAAATATGGCTTGAACTTCTAGACATTTCACCCTGAACATGCGACTTCTTTGAAGTAGGTTTTCCATAAATAGTTATTCTTTCTTTGAATTTCTTTCTTCTAGAAATATTTGTTTTCCATACTGCCACAAGAATATTCAGTTTTCTTGACAATTATATTTCCATAAATTTTGCATTCCTGTCAAATTCTCTTAAATTTTAGTTACATCTTTCAGGAAGACAGCTTTTCATTTTCTAGACATTTTAGATGCAAATTAAGTTTAAAACAAAGCCCAATGGATAAAATATGTTAAAATGCTTTTACCAAATGCTACAAGAACAAAGCACCTCCTAAACTTTCTTGATCAACAGATTCTAGCATTTAGTTTGTCTCACCTAGTTACCCAATCTTAATGTCAGGTGCAAATAATTTAAATCATATAATTATGAAATTTTTTTTAAGATCAGTACGTGTTATACTGAAGAGCATATTTTTAAAATTATCCATAATGATATGAGGGAAAACTACTTATTTGAAATATTTCTTCATAACAGTGCTAATACAAAAATTCATATTTCATATATTTTTACTAAAAGAAGGAATACGGGCAACATTACCATACTCTTAAAGATGTGTTTATTTTGTTAAATATTCAACTTTTCTTAAATTAAATATTAAATACTTAATTGAAACTACAAGTTACAAAATAAGTACTTTGGGCACATGATTTTTATTTTTATAGAAAAATTAAGCAGAATCTAATAAAAAATGAATTTTACATCTTACACGGAAACAACTTCCTATCTTAATGCAAGTACACAGAGTTAATGAAAGAGAAGACATGCAGAGATCTGTTTTTGACAAAGCTCCAAGAGTAACAGTTGCATTCCTTTTATCTATTCCATATTAGAAAGCCCCTTCCTTTAAGAGGCAACTTAAAAAGTTTTGGAAAGCAAAAACTATCATAAAGGCACAAATCTGGAAAACATGTAGGGTAACTGAGAATACATACTTATTTTTCAAGATAGAAACAGCTCTACAAAGTGGTTATTTGACAGGTGGGAAGCTGCACTATTGTTCTGGCCCTTATGGGTACCAAACGTTAAGTACTAGGTTAAATACTACAAAATTTCTAACTGTTACAATTAACCTGCAATTAAATAATTTGCCTACAATAATATTAAAAACCAAATCTGTTCATTGCGTTGTGTTAAGTTTTACCTAAAGAACTAACCCGAACAACCCCTAAGACCAAGTAGGAGTACTGGTGTTAAGAACATTACACAGGACATCATAAGAAAATACTCTGAATCAAATATATATATATATATAGCCAAGGATATTTATTTCAGCACTATAAAAAGGACATGCAATCTTACAAAACTAAAATTTCCACTATGGTACCGGGGTGACAACTATTTAAAAATAATGCATTTAGAACTAATTATATATATTGATATTTTCAGTATTGTACCGAGATGACATCAAAAGAATATTTCACCGTAAAAATATTAAATTTTTATATGCAGTTATCAAATTCTGCTGGCCAGCATAAAAATACAAAAAGGAAATTTTAATGAATCACCGAGCATGGTATCTTAAGTGTTTACCAATATTGATAAAGATTACTTCGTTCAAAAGAAATTTCTTAATTTACACAGGAAAAAAAATATTACATATATCAATTAAGTAATCCCTTAGGCAGTTAGAAAGTATTTCATATTCATGTAGTCCCATTGGAGAAAAATGAGTACTTTTATTCCTTCATTCAATTACTCAATTAAAGGTAAAGTAGAATTTAAATTTTTATTTGTTCCTTATCTTTGCAAAAGTTAAAAGTTAACCTCAACCAAAAGTAGTAGCAACTTATATGTAAAAAGTAAAATTTAGATAAGTTAACTAATTTTAAGATCTCTGTCTTAATTCATTATATATAAATTTTAATTACATTCCAAGTTAAAGTTAAAAGGTCCTAAATAGAGTAAAAGCACCGCAGTTGCTTAATTAAACAGCCTGGATTTAAGATCCAACAGAAAACTTTTGACAAACAAGTTAAATAGAATTTAATTAGAAATTAAATATACATATTATTACTCCTTACTTAAATAAATCATAACTAGAAAATTTTCCTTCAATTAATCAAATCCCTTCCAATATTTGTGTGAATTTAATTAGCCTTATTACTTAGAATACATGTTCACAGAATTAAGGTTTAATGCTGTACTAAAATTTCAGGTGAAAGGATGAACCGAACAAACTAAAAGTTGAACTCACTAGAAGGAAAAACTTTTGAAGCTTAATTAAGCGTTACCCATTGTAACCCAAGGTGTCGGTTGTCATTGAAAATTTAAATCTTAAGTCATTTTTACAAAACGCTACAGCTATGGACAAAAACAGAAAAACTTATCTGATAAAATCTTTACCCAGGCGACCAATAGGTTGGTGTAGATGCGCAAGGCTCTCCACTGAACGTAAATCTTGCCAGCAGGAGATCAGGCTCATCCTGGCGAGTTGATGGTAGTACTCGGATCTTTTCGAAGTGACCGGTCTGGAAAAAGCTGGATTCAAGTGACCTCCACTATCGTGTTAATGCATTGATTCGAAGAAAAAAAAAACATTCTAGACTCCTTCTACACAGGGATGGTAAACTGCGGAGGAGTAGACGTTCAACAGATCTCCTTAGACGTACATCTCTTTCTTATTCTTCGTCTCCTCCTCAATGGGAGCCAGCAACCTTTCTATTCCAGGCAAGACTTGAACATGTCCACTACAGGACACCCAGGGTCAACATGGTGGTTCTTCCAAAGGAAGGAAAATTGCGAGTCCTTCTTACAGCTGCAAATCCGAGGCAAAAGAGAGCGAGAATGGCCTTGCGCACAGTTTTTAATCGTCCAGAGTCCAGAATTTTCGAAAATCACCAAATTTGGTGAATTAGTATGCAAATCTCGCCAAACACAAAACAGTGCTGCGAAAACCTAGTTTTTCCCTCTACACACCAAAAAAAATTCCACCCTTGCCAACGGAAGAGGGGTGAGGGAAAGAATGTAACAACCCTACACCCGACCGGACGCTGAACACGACCTTGGACGAAAAGTGCTCGAAAAAACACCCTTTTAGCAGAATAAAACTTTAGACCCGAAGTTCAACAATTTTAACAATTAAATGGACATAATTCTCCAACGGGGCGACGTACAGTCATGAAAGTAGATTCATAAGAAAGCTAATTTTTTTTCTCTCTAAGAGGTATAAATTTCATTCATGTAAATAAAAAGTAAGTATTTTTAAATTTCAAATATTACACAGAAAGCAACCGATTTCCCATTGTCTCCTTTTCTCGAAAGCTAGTACTATCGAACGCGTAACTGTAAGAATGAGAACCCTGTTTAACTCGCATAAAAATAATTGATTCATTAACGTAAGCGGCACAACTAGTGAAGAAAAATTTAGAATAAGAATAAATAAATGCATATAATTTTACTCACACAATTATTAATTAACAAATAAACTGCAATTAACTACATATTAATCCACAATTCTAAACTAACTAAAATCGCTACATAACACTATCATGTAATACAAAGCATTTACAATAAAGTTTCTGACTGAGTAATGAAAGAGTCAATATCTTCTGCTTAATTCTTAGCTATTTAAAAGTCAACCATAAGGCAAAATGTTTGAAACTGCAGAATTGCTTTGCCACCTCAGTTTGTAAGAGAAATTCAATATAATTTAATCTAAAAATCTAAATACCTGTTTAATCTTCTCAGACACCAAATGAATGCATTAATGGTAAATGCAACTAAATATTTATTTGAGCTATGGGTTGGTAGTTAACAAATTAATGCATTAAATTGCATATAATGCTTAAATCTTGAAAACTGCATACACTTCATATTTTAACTTTGGTTCTAAAGTATTAATTGATGAACTGATGCCAATATTACAAAAGTTACATATTTTAGAAAAATATACTATTAAGAGTTCTTCAGAATGTAACTTTATGAGACAGCAATAGTAATTTATTATTCACTTTAAATTGCATTTTAATTATATAAGAAACTGTTCAATTAATTATATAATTAAGCTAGCACCAGTATTGATCCTAGACCATCAGTTGCCCATGTGCAAATTAAAATTGGAAACCCATTTTTACAGAAATATATGTTTGATAATCATTTCGCTGCCCTTAAATTTGGCCATCCACATGCTGTGCACATGTTGCTAGGATCGGCACTGGCTAGCACTTATTAATTTCTAATGTAATTTTAGTTCAGAAAATACTAAAATGTTATACAGTTAGAATACTTTTAGTACAGCAAGTTTTGCATTTTTAAAAAACAAATAATTTTAATAATCAATTACACTTTAAAATTTTGTTTGCAAACCTTTTTTTTTTTTAAGTTTTAGAAAATTCCATTCAAATGAAGTTAAAATAAAATAGCAGGCAATAATATGGTTAAGGTAAAAATTTATTTTTACAAGCATTAAAAAAATATCAATAATAACGGTCACACAAAAAGGGCTCTTTTAATGTTTAATATAGTTTTACTGTAGAGATTATCAATAGAGATGGCTTAGGTGGGTTAGCAAATATTTTACAGTATATTTGAATATTTGATGAATATATATTTACTAAATTTTGTACATGTACTGTTTGTTGATAGCAATGCATTGAAACAATTCTTTTCAAAATTTGAAACAAATAAAAAATATCAGAATTTTACTGTATCTATCATTGAATAAATAAAAATTGTAACGTTTTCTGAAGTTTTTGAAAATTGCTTAATTTTTTTCAACTGTTTGGTATTTAAAACTTTAAAATTTCAACATCTAAAAATGTATCAGATATAAAGCTTTGAAATTTACAAGAATGACAGAAAAATATTAACTGAGAAATTTTCTACATTTATTTAAAAATATGTTGCATCTAAAGCAGATGAGGTAAAAAATGGTTCTTCCAGCCATTCACCGGATTCTTATTGCTTTTGGACAAACATCTTTGAATTTACTATCTCAAAAACAACATAGTTATAAGACTGATCAGTATTTAATTCAGCTTTTAATGGTAAAGATAGACTAAAAAGCAGAAGAGAGATATATATAATAGAGACTAAAAGGCAGAAAATAAATCACAATTAAAAAAAAAGGTTTTAAAACAGTAAGCTTTAATTTGAAATGAATATAATAATTAGTAAACTCAACAGAGAAAAATTATTTGTCATGCAGTTTTATGGCAACAGGAGATCAAACAATTCTCTTTACAAAATTAAGCTACAATTTTGTGGCATGAATAACAAAAGAGTAGGGTGCCCTTGACATTATTAGATATATTCTTAAATATATTTGTAATAAGTAATTATTTGTGTATTATTATCAGGGGCTAATAAATTATAGTTTAAAAACCTTTTTAGTTGTATTTTATTAATTGAATCAATCAGATTAAAAAGAAAAAAAAAACTAAGAAATGTATCTGTTGCTTTTAAATAGCTTAGTCAATAACAGATGGCTCAAAAGATTTATTTCGTCATGAAAGAAGCTTACATTTTGCTGAATGACAACAGACTCAAAAGAAAAATGAAACAATACATTTAGAGTGAATCAATGCAAAATTGTGTTTTGAGATCTATTCAAAATTTGATCAATATTCATTATAGTTTAAAATACTGCTTTCCATATATTACTAATAAATATTGAAGTCATTAATAAAAATGCACCATTAATAAAATTGCATCGCGAATTTTTCATAATTAATAAAAATGAGAATACAAAAATTCTATATGAATAATCCTCAGTAAAAATGTTTATTTGAAAATTTAAGGTTAAAATAACTGTTGCAATTCATTGATAATTGTAACATAGTGCATAAATTGTATCATTTGGCATTAGTGCTTATAACAAATATGCTAAAATTCAAAATGGACCAATATATAAATTCAAATATATTTCCCGATTTTTTTGAATAAAAATGTCTACTTTTTTATGCAGATATGCCTAGAAATGTATCTACTTTACGAAAATGTTAAAAGTTTTATAAAACTTATTTTAGAAACAGAAATGTTTCAAATAAATCAGGAAAAAATGTATAAACTTTATTTAGATTACACCTAAATTATGAATTATAAAAGAAGAAATCAAGTAAGAATAATTAAAAAAAATCTGAAAGGATTCAGATTTTAGATTACATCCAAAGGGATTTTGTTTTAAATACTAATATTTCTTACAATTTTTTTACAATGGTTTCTTGACTACTGCCTTTTAAGTTTTGTTGATTACTATTCTATTCTTCCATATAAGGGGAAATGGTAGCTGTTAAGTACTAATATATACATCTGTTCTCATGCTTTGATTGGAAAAGATTCCATCGATCGTGGTATATCCTCTGGTAGTAAAGTGTTTAGGATTCGTCCGCAACTCGAGATTCATGGCTTGAAGTTCTTGAGCGAATTGCCTTCCTTCCGAAGAATCTAAATCAATGTTAAAATCTCCCGCCAAGACCGTTTTACATTCTTCATCGTATTCCAAAGTCCGAAAAATGGCATCGAGTACATCATCAGTACTGAGGTTTGGTTTAGCGTACAGAACAGCAAATCGAACTTTATCTTGCAGGTAGTTTACCGCCATTTGGACAGCGTTATAATTTGTTTTTAAGGATTTCTGGTTTTTATCCATCAGTTTATTTTTCATATAAATTATAACTCCCGAAGGCTTTCTTTGTTGTTGAGAACTGTCTAATTTTTCTGAAGAAAAATTAATTAATTTTTCTTTCTGTCTAAAATTTCTGTAAAGTCTGGTATTTGAAAGTCATCAGAAGGTAAAGTCCAAGTTTCCGCCAAGAGAATTAAATCGCTTTGCATGAATGCTGGATCCGCCATCATGTCTTCGTAGTGAGCTGGAAGCGATTGGACGTTATGATACATCAATTGGATTCCTCCATAATCATTTTCGTGCAGGAAACTGAATATTGGTACCACTGAATGTTCTCTCAATCGAGTCAGTTCTTTAACAACCGGATCGTCTTCCGATGGTGGCTTGGGAGGTAAGAATTGTTTTATAACAAATAATCCTTCCACTTTTGTCGCTCTTGAAAAGGCTACATATTGCATCGCTCTCCTGACCGATTTTTCACCTAAATGCACAGCACATTGTTTGTAGGTAGCTCCTTGAGATTTATGAATAGTGATTGCTTCCGCTACTTGAACAGGAAATTGATATCTGCACACGGACATTTCGTTATTCTTGTTCGATATGTGTATTAATTTTCGCACCCTTTCTATGGGTGTATAGAGAAGATCGATTTGGTTTTTGACAGCATAAGACATATGTGTTTTACGAGTCTGCTTGCCCGTATCTTTGTCTTCAAATTCTAACCAAATTCTTTTAACGGATAAAGTTTCAGAATTTTTAAGCTTGGCGTATTCAATTTTTCTCAGAATACCCATCGCTCCATTCACCAGTCCGTCGGATATATTCAAGTTGTACACGAGCATATATTTTGCTGACAATTTTAGTTGAAGTTGGGAGGCTAAATTTGCAGTATCGCTTTGTTTCATTGTATTAACTTTGCTCAAAATGTATTTCTTTGACACTTCTGATACAACTCCCGATACTCTATCAATCGCTTTGACTATGGCACTTTCCGTATCCAATTTAAAAATTTTTTGGGAGTTGAATGCGTCCACTTCCCTATTCGAATGGAACAGATGAATAGCCGATTGTGGCACTTCTTCCGGATCACTCACAACACGACGTTGCATCAAATTAATATCCTCTTCGGTCATTGTTCCGTTCGCCATGTTGTTTAAGCACCGAGCAAAGGCCAAATCATCCTTCTGTCTCATAATTTCGTCTAATTCATAAAATTGGAATAGATCCCAAAGAACAGTTCGACTGAGTTGACTCATGTCTGAACGTTTGGGAGTTTGATAGACAGCCGTATCACCCACTGGTGCTAACTGCCTGAAATCTCCAAAGACTAAAACGTTTAATCCTCTGAATGGTTTATTATTTTGCATGATTTGTTTTAATCGTTGATCCATCATTTGAAATGTTTTATAACCCACTATAGATATTTCATCAATGATGATGAGTTTTAAATCCTTATATCGTGCCCTGTATTCGTTCACCATACTGCCGGATAAATTGGGTATCGTTGAGAGAATTTTCGTCGGTAACCCGAAAGCGGCATGTAAAGTGAGTCCCAAAATGTTGTAAGCCGCTTTTTCCGTTAGTGCAAGTTTTAAAATTTTGAGGGACGAGGGGTCTGAACCTCTTTTGCCATCATAAATTCGTCCCAAGTTTTCTGTTACCATATTGATTAAATAGGATTTGCCACATCCTGCAGGACCCGTTACAAAAATGTGAAATGGATCTGTTTCGAAAAGTGTTAAATACATTATGTGCTTCAAAATATCGTGTTGTCGAATGTTTGCTTTTCGTAGAAGTTGATTAAATTTATCATCCGACAATCTACTTTGAATTCGGAACATGTCGAATTCTTTACCAACATACTCTTCCATGTCCAGACCGATATCTGCTTTAAAATCGTCTTCTTCAAATTCCAAATCCGCTTCTGGATCCTGCAATTCCTTACTAATCTCGTTGAGAGCATCCTCATCTTCGTTTTCAATCGAAATAGTTTCAAAGTCGTGGTCAATACGCGTAAATATTTGTCTGTTCTCCTGGATCATAGAGAGTTTTGTGTCGTAAACCGTTTTGAAATCCTGATTCAAAATTTCCTTACGTTCATGTCTCCAGTTTGTATACAGCATGATTTGTTCTCGGTAGTAATTGAGTTTGTCAACTGATTGTTTGTAACCAACCGCTCTCAGAATTTTTCTACTCTTTCTTTCGTAAGCATATAAAGAATGATCCAACAGTAACATATCTTCCTGACCCGTCTTTACGAAATTGAATTTCGTAGCAAAGTCCGCCAAATATAAATTTTCCAAAATAATTGGTCGTTTCACATATTTATCTAAAATAGACATTTCAAATACTTCTTGGCTATCTTTCGGTAAGTCTTTTAACACTTCATTACTTTTCAAAATTCTAGCTCTTTCTCCGGGAGGAAACGTAGGAACGAATATATCGTCTTCTGAAAGTTTACTCATGGGTAACTCTAACAGGCTCCAAGCAGCTTCTTGAGCACTGATTTCCGAAGCATTTATGAATTTATTTGCCACCTGTTTCAAATTTTCTTGCAGAGTATTATTGCCTTTTCGAAGTTCTTCGATACATTGTCTTAACAGTTTAGACATGCCTCTTTGAGATTTGTTGATGTAATCCACCATGTAGGACACACAAGCATATCCGTTCAAAATGAATTGAATATCCATGTTGGACTGCATTAAATTGATAATCTTTGGACTATAATTATTTATCATAATTTCTTTTACATCGCGTTTCAGACATACAGTAGCCCGATTAATCCCGGACCGAATGATGTTGATATATTGGTCGAATGATAAATTGATCGATTCTAAAAAGCCATCGAAAGACATGTCGTTGTTTTTGTAGTCAATATTGGATAAGTGATCTTTCAATTCTCTGAATTTTTCTTTCTCTTTACAACGTGTTTTGTTGTCCTCTTCGTTGAATGGTTCTAATATTCTCATTTTGTCCATGGGAAAGAAGGGTATGTTAAATTGACAAATTTCTTTCCTATCTTTTCTAACTTTTTTACATGTGAAAGAATGCTTGTGAGTTTGATAATCGATGAAACAGTTTTCTATACTGCACGTCATCATTTCATCTATAAATGTAATACACTCTTCCAAAGTATCTGGTGAATATTCAGGAGCGTTTTCTAACCAAAGAAGCATATGAGCATGTGGACTACCTCTATGCTGAAATTCGATCCGGTAGTAAGAATGAGCGATTTTGTATTTACCGAATGGACCATGCACAGAGTTCCAGGTTTTCTTCAATTCACGATATTTACGGTCGAAAAATAAAGAGCAAGTCACAGGATCATTTTGAATGAGTCGACATTTTTCCAAATAGCCCATGTTTTGAAATTCTTCCTGAGTCAAATCGTGAAGATCGATATTGAGTGACAGAAATTTCATCAATTCGTACCAATGGGTTTCAGCAGCAGAAACCGTTATGAATAAAGTAGGTAACCCAAATTGCCTGATGGCGGCAAAGAGTCTCATTTTCTCCTTCTCCCAATGAGCCGGAGCATTCTTTATGTCTTTCATAAATTTGTAAGCATCATTATGATCAATCAATCGCTCGACAAAGTCCTGATTCAATATATTTTCAGCCGTCAGTGATCCTTCTAATAACTTCTTTTTACAAATGGCTGTACACAGTGCATTTCTTAATTTAATCCGCAGATATTTACAGTAAGCATAAAGAAGATGACCGGGTTGAGCTGCTCTTCTATCCGATCTTCTTATTTCAGAATTAGCTATTTGCATATATGTTGGCAAGGACTCAAAATGTCTAGCTTTACCACAATATATACTAGGAAAGGCAAATTCCTCAAAAAACATATCATTGAGCAACGATATGGGAACTTGATTTTCTCCTGGTGCAAAGCATAAACCATGATCTTGCTGGATGAGGGTATGCCCGGCCCCAGGATTTAAATCAAGGTACCTATCATTCTCTTCCTCCTCCTCTTCTTCAAATTCTGTTATAAGCTTATCCACATCAAACGTTTTTTGTTTTAAAGTTTTCATACCAATCCATTGAAAGAGTAATGTTGCAATGTTTGTAAAGTTCTTGTCGCAATAGGTAATGTGCCGCTTTAAATACATTATCGGGATTAATGATCTCATACATGTAATCAGATTTAAATGTTAAATGTTTCTTCAATTTTACGTGAACGGTATAACCATCATCTAAATTTCTCGGCAGCTGATTAACAGGCGCTTCTAAATCGATAGGAACATTCACGACATTTCCAACAATACCTAACTGTCGGTCTCTACCGAGCTTGTTAATTTGCATGAATGGTAATCGACATGAAACTAATCGTTCTTCTAAAGGCGTCAGATCTTTTAAGCAGTCAGGAATTTCAGGAAACTTAAAGCCATTACATACAGCCAGCTTAGGCATGTCGAGGGCTAAAATTGTTTGATAACAGGTTGCACAAAATTCACCTGTATCGCCTTTATCGATATAGAAAACCGATTTTATAAAATCTTCTTCGGCTCCTTTGGAAAGAAGGAAGGTTTTTGTTAGAGATTTTATCGATTCTTTAAACCACAAACGATCACAACAATAGCAAATGTAAGTAGGTCCTTCGGATATGGCTTTAAAGAATTTTTTAGACAATTTCTCAAATTGAGGAGTTAAGACCGTAGAATTCAAATCGAAATCTCTTTTGAAACGTTTCATGTCGTTCTTGTAACGTTGACATGACTTACGTTTTCTATATTCTCTCTTAGATGCAGCCTCTTTAGAACGACATTCTTTATCCATACGATTTCGTTTGTTTGTTTCGCAGAGCTTTACCAATCGTCTCTCATGCCATGTCATTGTTTCGTCTTCTTTGAATATAATTTCGAATTCTTCATTTTCAGAGTCATCTGATTGAATTCTCTTACGTTTCCTGTATTCTCTATTGGCAGCTTTTTCTTTAGATCGATATTCTGGATCCTCACGTTTCCGTTTATTGGTTTCTCTCACCTTCTCTAATCTCTTTTCACGAGATATAAGCTGCTCTTCTTTGGTTAACTTACGTCGCGGCATCTCTTTATTTTGAAAAGTGAATCGGGCAATTTTTGCGGTATTCTTGTGATTCGATGCAAAACGCCCAAACGAAAGTAATAGTCCTTCGGGACTAGATCCCTTTGGACTAAAAAAATAATATAAAGAAATATAACCAAATTCAGTTAACACTGCTTTTATATAAATTATATTAAATAAATTAATAATTGCTTGTGCGATTTTTAAATAACTTGGCATAATTTAAGGCACAGAACCAAAATAGGAAACACTGGTAAGTCATTTCAGAAAAATTCTGATTTTATGACAAAATACTTACATTTGAAAAATGCTATATATAAATCTAATTTACATCTTAAGTTGGATTTTCGAAATATGAAAATGCAAGTTGAATTTTATAAATTGGCTGGCTAGAATAGGAGAATAGGAGGCAGGAACTGCCCCCCCCCCAGTGGCACAGCAGAAATTTTCAGTCCTTAGACAAAAAATAAATACATGGTGGTCATAAAAACATTTCTCCTATATATGAACTCCTAGTGTTCTATCTACTGAACCACCTGAAATGAAACTTCAGATATTGTTATTTGATGATATGCGCTTGAGACTGATGATATGTGCTGGAGATTCATGAGATTGATTTAAAACAATAAAGCTCTCATGGGTACAGAAAACAAATTTCAAAATTTTCAAATGGCAAAACCCACTTTTTTCCTGAGCAAATTTATCAGCACACTGAAAAACCATAAATGGTGTTTAAATAATAATGATGAAAGTTGGGAGCATAAAATGTTTGCAAAAAAGAGCATTGTCAAGGACCAACGACAACACAAGAGACGAGAAGGAAAATTTTTTTACTGGAATTCCAAGTTGTCAATGTGCCCATCTTCACAAATGATAACGCATTGTATGAGGGAGACTGTTGACAACAATGATGAACGTAACAATCACAAGACAAATCTGTAAAACTTCATGTTTTACAGCATCTTTCCATTCTGACAAATCTCATGGATTTGATGTGTATACCTTAGGTTTCAGATAACCCCAGAACCAGAAATTCACCAGAGTTTGGGGGACTGCAATTAAACTGCAAAGCTATAGGAAATGACTCTATCTTGTATATGTTGAAAATTTGTAATTCCATTCAATGTTTTTTTCTCTCTCTGCTCTTGTATTGTCACTGGTCCTTTACAACACTCTTCTTTGCAAATGTTTTACGCCGGCCATTTTTTTCATATATGTCTCGTTCCAATGTCATTTATGATTTTTCAATGCACTCATCAATTTGCACAAAAAAAAAAAAAAAAAAAAAAAAAAAAAAAACGTGGATTTTCCATTTCAAAATTCCTTCACTGTAACCATGAGAGCTGTATTGTTTTAAACCATCACAATCTCAAGTATAGTTTGACTGTCTTAAACGCAGCCTTGGCTGGCATTCTGCAAAACACACAGAATCGTGCAATAAGTTGATGATGCTGTCATCAATTGTCTTTCGCACCTTTGGTGTTTTTTTCCCCTTTTCTTTCTTTTTTTCTTTCCCTCCTGTTTTTTAACATTTGCGGAAGTAAATGCTAAGATTCACATTGGTTTGAAGCCCGAAAACCAAGAATGTTGAAATTTGTTTCATAAGTTATGAATTTTATATGAACAATGCATATTTCGTTGCTAATTTTCAAAGATAAGGTCACTAAAAATCAAAGAACCACATTCTTTAGTGGAAGTATTCTTTCTGTAGTTAAAAAAAAAAAAAAAAAAAAAAAAAAAAAAAGAAGCCGTTCAATCCAAATCAACTTACCGAGTAAATGCAGTACCACATTTACTCATGATTTCCCTAGATTAAAATTGATTTTAACATGGCAATTGCCAATATTATGGTCTTTTGTGTAAGTGTTAGCCTGTTTTTATTGTTAAAATGAAGTCAATTTGTAAAAACAAGGCATTTCACAGTGGTTCTTAGAAATTGCTACATAATGTCATTACATTCTGTGACAGGAAAGCTGAGAATGGAGACCTTAGCATTCCCATTTCACAGCCCACGAAAAGAGCCAGCAACACTGCAGGAGTATCGCCGACGATGATAAAGAAAATTCGCCGAGAGGCAGAAAGGGGGGAAGAGCCAGTTTTCAATTCTTTGGGGGGGGGAGAAGCACAAAAAAGGAAGTGTTAGATAGGATTGGTTCATATGGTTTTGAATGTGATGTAATTTGAAGAACTCTTCATGAATTTTACATTAAGGGGCAAAAAATTCCATCCCGTGTTGCAAGAAAAGCTATATTTTAAACAGAAACAAGAAACATTAAGAAATGTACTGCATGGTATTGGATTTGTATGGAGATAAAGGCGAAACAAGAGAAATGTTTAATTGAAAGTAACATCGTGTTAAAAAAATACAGTATCTTAGAACGTGAGGAAATTTCGTCATAAAAGAAGAACTCTTGTTTACTTGAATGAAACATGGGTGGACAAAAACATGACATTCTCAAATGTTGGCAATCTGAAACAGTTTTTGGCAAGCATTTAAAAGAATTACTGTTTTATGTGTTGGAGGTGTTATGAAATTTTTACCTAGTACGTCTCTAGTACACAAAGCAAATACCACATCGGGGGATTATTACGAGCAAATGATTCTTCTGTTTTTGAAAAGTGGACTTGTGAAAAACTCATTCCGAATCTTCCACAAGTGCTCTCATGATTTTAGACAATGCCGCCCTACCACACTGTCCAATTATATAAATGTTCAACTACGGCAAGTCAAAAAGAAGACATTATACAGTGGTTACTTAATAAATATGTACAGTTCTCTAATTTTACAAAAAGTCGAGTTACTGTAGTTTATGAATCAAAATGCTCCTAAAGAAAAGTCATATAAATTTGGTTCAATGCTTGACAAACATGTTTTTATGGCTCTACGTCTGCCCCCGTACTGCTGCGACATTAATGCAATTGAATTTGTATGGGGTGAAATAAAGCAATTTGCATGGAGCTGCAACACAACTGGAGACATGCCTACAGATAAATTATTAAAAATTACAGAGGAAGCCCTTGAAAGTATAACCACAGAAAACTGGAAGAAGTACTGCATCCATGTAGAGATTGTTACGTAGTGATTTTAGTTAAGTTTAGAATTATGGATTAATGTGTAGTTAATTGCAGTTTATTTGTTAATTAATTATTGAGTGAGTAAATTATATATGCATTAATTTATGCTTATTCTAAATTTTTCTTCACGAGTTGTATTGCTTACGTTATTGAATCAATTATTTTTATACGAGTTAAACAGAGTTCTCATTCTTACGTTACGCGTTCGATAGTATTAGCTTTCGGGAAAAGGAGACAATGGGAAATCGGTTGCTTTCTGCGTAATATTTGAAATTAAAAATACTTCCTTTTTATTCACATGGATGAAATTTATACCTCTTAGAGAGAAAAAATTTAGCCTTCTTATGAATCCACTTTCATGACTGTACGTCGCCCCGTTGGAGAATTATGCCCATTTAATTGCTAAAATTGTTGAATTTCGTGTCTAAAAATTTATTCTGCTAAAAGGGTCTTATTCGAGCACTTCATTCGTCCAAGGTCATGGTACTGCGTCCGGTCGGAGGTAGGGTTGTTACATTCCTTCCCTCACCCCTCTATGTTGGCGAAGGGGGTGGCGAGGGTGGAATTTTTTTTGATGTGTAGAAGGAAAAACTAAATTTTCGCAGCACTGTTTTGTGTTTGGCGAGATTTGCATACTAATTCACCAAATTTGGTGATTTTCGAAAATTCTGGATTCTGGACGATTAAAATCAGCATGCAAGGCCATGCTCAGCCCTTTTTGCCTCGGATTTGCAGCTGTAAGAAGCACGTGTTTTGTTTCTTCCTCTGGAAGAGCCGATGTTGACCCAGGGTGTCTGGTAGCGGACATGTTTACGTCCTGCCCTGAATAAAAAGGTTCCTGGATTCCATTTAGGGGGGAGATGAGGAATAAGGAAAAGATGTACATCTAAGAAGAGTGGTGGAACGTATACTCCTCCGCACTTTACCATCCCTGTGTAGGAGTCTAGAATGTTGTTTTTCTCATCGAATCAATGCGTTAACCCCATAGTGGATGCAACTTGAATCCAGTTTTATCCGGCTTCTTCCTGATCCGTCACTTAGATCCGAGTACTACCATCAACTCGCCAGGATGAGCCTAGACGGAAAAGGGAGGTACCTTTAGGAGCTCTGTTATGCTGCACAAATGCACTTTACCATCTTCATATTGTCTGACCTGAGTGTCCAGATTTCTCCTCGGAGTCCCTCGTTCAACATCTGCTAAGGATTGGTCATCAGGAGAGCCTTGTTTAACACCTGCTATGGATTGGTCTTCCGGAGAAAAATCTATCAGATGTGTTAATGTTTAATTAAGTTTCAAAATTCTTCCCTTCAAGTGAGTTCAACCTTTTGATTGTTATTTTCACCTGAAATTTAGTACAGCTTTCAACCTAAATTCCGTGAACATGTTTCCTAAGTAATAAGGCTAATTAAAATTTTTAAGAGATTTGATTAATTGAAAAAAAATTTTCCAGTTATGAATTATTAAAGTAAGGAGTAATTATATGTATATTTAATTTCCAATTAAATTCTATTTAACTTTTAGTCAAAAGTTTTTCTGCTGGATCTTAAATCCAGGCTGTTTAATTAAGCAACTGCTGCACTGTTACTCTATTTAGGACCTTTTAACTTTAACTTGGTTTGTAATTAAAATTTATATATAATGAATTAAGACAGATATTAAATTTGTTAACCTATCTAAATTTTACCTTTTTACTTTAAGTTGTTACTACTTTTGGTTGAGAATTAACTTTAACTTTTGCTAATTAAGGAACGATTAAAAATTTAAATTCTACTTTACCTTTAATTGAGTAATTGAATGTAGGAATAAATGCAGTCATTCTTCTCCAACGGGTCTACTTGAATATGTAATATTTTCTAACTGCCTAAGGGATTGCTAAATTGATGTATGTAATTTTTATCTGAGTAAATTAAGAAATTTCTTTGAACTAAGTAATCTCTATCAATATCACTTAAGACACTATGCTCGGTGATTCATTAAATTCCTGTGTATTTTGATGCTGGCCAGCAGGGTTTGATAACTGCATATAAAAATTTAATATTAATTTTTAAGGTGAAATTTTTGTTTAATGTCAACTCGGTGCATATCTGAAAATAGCAATATACATTATTAATTCTAAATGCATTATTTTAAATAGTTGTACCCTGGTAC